>PVIA01012531.1:0-37307 GCA_004024845.1 Tonatia bakeri | reverse complement strand
GCGCCTCTCGACCCCACTTCGCAGGCCTCCCGACTCCGCCGCTCCTTACCGGTCTGGATGTACTGGAGCCCGACTTCTGTTCAATTAATTTCCCTCTGTTCTGGTTGTTAATTGTTTCTCAATCTTTGTTGTTTTCAGTCTTGGTTGTGCGAGGAAGCACAGTGCGACTGCCTATGCCTCCATCTTGGCCGGAACTCCTCTTTGTTGTGTCTTTACCTAGTTTTGGAATTAAAATAATATTGGCCTCATAAAAAGAGTTTGGGAGTCTTCCCTGTTCTTGAATTTTATGGAATAGTTTGAGAAGGATAGGTGTTAGTCCTTCTTTGAATGTTTGGTAAAACTTGCCTGTGAAGCCATCCGGTCCAGGTCTCTCTGTGCTGTTAGTTTTTTTATTACTACTTCCATTTTGCTAGTTATCATCACTCCGTTCAGGTTTTCTGCTTCTTCTTGATTCAGTTTTGGGAGTGTATGGGTCTAGAAATTTGTCTGTTTCACCTAGGTCCTCTAGTTTCCTGGCATATAGTTGTTCATAGTAATTTCTTACAATACTTTGTATTTCTGTGGTATCAGTTGTTACTGCTCCTCTTTCATTTCTGATTTTATTTATTTGGGTCCTCTCTCTTTTTTTCTTGATGAGTCTGTTTAAAGGTTTGTCAATTTTGTTTATCTTTTCTGAGAACTAGCTCCTGAATTCACTGATTCTTTGGATATTTTTTTAAGTCTCTATGTCATTTAATTCTGCTCTGATCTTATTTATTTTCTTCCTTCTGGTTGCTCTGGGCTTTGTTTATTTTTGTTCTGCAAATTCTTTTAGATATAGGGTTAGGCTATTTATTTGAGATTTTTCTATCTTCTTTTGGTAGGCCTATTGCTATGAACTTCCCTCTCAGGACTGCCTTCACTGTGTCCCATAGATTTGGGGTTGTTTTGTGTTCATTTTCTTCTGTTTTCAGATACTTTTGGATTTCTTTCTTGATCTAATTATTAACCCATTCACTGTTTAATAACAATGTTAGTCAGTCTCCGTGTATTTTAATGTTTTTGAGTTTTTTGCTTGAGGCTGGTTTCTAGTTTCAAGCCATTGTGATCTGAGAAGATGCTTGATATGATTTCAATTTTCTTGAATTTGTTGAGGCTTGTTTTGTGTCCTGCCATGTTCTATCTTTGAAAATGATCCATTGGCATTTGAAAAGATTGTATACTTTGCTTCTTTGGGGTGAAATGTTCTGTAAATATCAATTAAGTCCATTTGATCGAGGGTGTCTTTCAATGCCATAATATCCTTGTTGATTGTTTGGAACATCTATCCACTGTTGACAATGGGGTGTTAAAATCCCCTATGATGACTATATTGCTGTCAATCTCCTTCTTAAAGTCCTCCAATATTTTCCTTATATATTTAGGTGCTCCTATGTTGAGTGCATATGTGTTTACGAGGGTTATGTCCTCTTGTTGGATAACTCCCTTAAGTATTATGTAGTGACTGCCTCTGTCCCTTATTATGTATGGCCTTTGTTCTGAAGTCTATTTTGTCTGATATAAATATGCTACCCCAGCTTTTTTTCATGTCCATTTGCTTGGAATATTTTTTCCATCCTTTCACTTTCAGACTGTGTAGATCTTTTGTTCTGAGGTAGGTCTTTTATAGATAGCATATATGCAAATTTTATTTTCCTATCCACTCAGCTATCCTGTGCCTTTTGATTGGAGCATTTAATCCATTAACATTTAGGGTTATTATGGATAAATTCTTCTTCATTGCCATTTTTTTCCCATTGTACCTTTGTTTCTCTCTCTCTCTCTCTATTTCTTCTTCTAAAGGCAGTCTCTTTAGCATCTCTTGCAATGCTGGCTTGGTGGAGGTGTACTCTTTTAGTCTTTTGGTCTGGGAAGCTCTTTATTTTGCCTTTCACTTTAAATGAGAGCCTTGCTGGATAGAGTAGTCTTGGTTGTAGGTCTTGCTTTTCATTACTTGTAATATTTCATGTCATTCCCTTGTAGTGATTGTAGTGTTTCCCTTGTAGACTTGTAGTGTTTCTGTTGAGAAATCAGCTGATAGCCTTATTGTAGCTCCTTTGAATGTCCTTTGAATGTTTCTCCCTTGCTGCCTTTAGGCTCCCCTCTTTGTCTTTAAATTTTGCCATTTTAATTATGACGTGTCTTGGAGTGGGCCTCTTTGCGTTCATATTGATTGGAACCCTCTGTGCTTACTGAACTTGTGTTACTTTTTCCCTCACCAATTTTGGGACATTTTCTGTCATCATTTTTTCAAACAGGTTTTCTATCCCTTGATCCTTTTATTCCTCTGGTATTTCTATGATGTGAATATTGTTATGTTTCATGTTGTCCTGAAGGTCCCTTAAACTATCCTTATTCTTTTTGAGTCTTTTTTTCATTTTGTTGCTCTATGTGGTTTTCTCTACCTTGTCTTCTAGCTCACTGATTTGGTCCTCTGCTTCATCCAGCCTGCTTTTAATTCCTTCTAGTGTATTCTTCATTTCAGATATGGTATTCTTTATTTCCTCCTGGTTCTTATTCATAGTTCCTATGTGACTTATCATGCTGATGGAATTCCCGCTAAGTTCCTTGTAGCTCCCATAAAGTTCTCGGACATCCTGATAACAATTATTTTGAACTGTATGTCTGATAGATCATTTACCTCAATTTCATTTAGCTCTTTTTCTCAGGATTCCTCCATTCTTTTTGATTGGGGGTTGTTTCTTTGTCTCCCCATTTTATATTTTTCTTCTGAAATTATATTTTATTGCTTATGCTATTACAGTTGTCCCAATTTTAACCCTTTGCTCTTGTCCACCCAGCACTCCCCACTCACTCGGGCAATCCTCACAACATTGTTCATGTCCATTGATCATGCATATAAGATCTTTGGCTACTCCATTTCCTATACTGTACTCTACATCCCCATGGCTATTCTGTAACTACTCTCTGTCTCCTCATTTTAGATGACTTTTTGTTTCTGCACATCAGATTGCTCTGCTTTGACTCCCTGTCTTCCTGGGTGGCCTTCTGTGGTAGATTTATGGGAGACTCAGTGGTGCAGTCTCTTTGATCTCCTGAGCTGGATGCTCTAGGTATGCCCTTTATTCAGATTATGTGAACTCTCTTGTTGTACTTGGGCTTTGATTATTGAAGGCTCATTCACTGGTGGGTTCTCCCCTCCGGCAGGCTCACTGAGAGTCTGCATCCCCACCACATCTGGTATGCTGTTGTACAGATGCTGGCAGAACAAAGCAAAACTACCCAAAAAGCCAAACCCACGGCAGCAGAAATACCCCACCACATCAGCAATATCAACAGCAAATGAGGAAAAAATAATAAAAGTGGAAAGAGATTAAGAATATAAGATAGGAAAAAAGTATGAGATGACTAAAAGAAAGAAATGATTTTGAGAGGGAGGAGGCGGGAGAAGTACTGAGTAGGGAATAGAAACAAGGTAAACAAAGGGAAAAAATAAAATTTATAACCTAAGTTAAAAAGGGAAGAGAGGTCGCAAAATGGAGTAAGAAAAGGGAAGCATATTATATGAGGTTTGAAATAATCTTTTAAGTGAACCAGTAGGAACAATATTGAAAGACCTCAACAGGGTCAATAAAAATGACAGATGAACAAAGAATAATAAAGGAGTAAAAATAATAAGAATATTATAAGAAAAAGAATCTGAAATGACTACAGTAAAAAAATTATTTTGAGAGGACAGAGGGAGGAGAAATAATAAGAATAAGGAATAGAATCCAGGCAAAGAAAGGGAAAAAATAAAAATTCAAACTCAAATAAGCAGAGATAGGAGGAAAGCAAAATAGAGTAAGATAGGCATATTAACCTGAGATTTGAAATTTTAAAAATAGTGAAAAAATAGGAATAAAATTGAAGAAAAACAGCAATAACTGTAATAACCACACTAAACAATGATTAATAAAGGTGGAAAGAAAGAATATTATAAGAAAGAGAAAAAGAATGTGAGCTGAATAAAGGAAAGAAAATGATTTTGAGAGGATAGAGGGAGGGGAAAGAGTAAGAAACAAGAACAAGATGTAGAAAGGGGGAAAATAAAATTTTAAATGAAAACGAGAAGGCAGCAGGCAAAATGGAGTAAGACAAGAGGATACAATGTGAAATTTGAAATAAAAATGAAATGTAAATAAAAAGAATAAAAAAGACAAAAATAGAGAATTAGTTGGAATACAATTGAAGAGAAAGAAAAAATGTTACAAGAATACACGCAAGAAATAATTAAGCAAATACTGAAGAACAAGATAGAATTCGTCTCAGCTGAGTTTGGTGTTTGCCTTCTGTCTGGATCCTCCTCTTGCTTTTTTTTTTTTATCAGCTCAAGGTTCAGGGGTGCGTCATCCAACTTCTGGCAGCACTGCATGTAACACCTTCACCTGCCTCTAGAGGGGGCTTCTATTGTGATCTGGAGGGTGGGAGCCCTTGGTCTCCCCTAGGAGGAGCTGTTCAGTCTTCTGGGAAAACTGTGGGTGTGTTCCCCTGCCCTTCTTCTACTGATCTTGGTCTGTCCCAGCTTATTTCCAATAATGTATAGTTTCTGATGAACTAGCTGTCTGTTTCAAGTGAGAGGCAATCTGTGTAAGAGGTTCAGCTCTTTCTTTTTTGGTGCTGATGGCAGCTCGGTGTGCAAGCCAAGGCTGGGTGGAGCCCTGATTACCCCTTGTTGCACCGATTTCTGATCTCTGTGCCTTCCTGGTGTCAGTGGAATAGGGCCCCAGGAATTGGTGTATTTTGACTCCCTGAGAGTTCAAAATGGAGCCTTTTGGAGTTTCTCTTCCTGTCTTTCTCCTGTGGGTACACAGCCTGCAGGGGGCTCTTGAGCCTAGCCTGACTGTTCTGCAGAACTGGCCTGACTGTTCTGTATCCCCACTGGACACATTACTTGCAACCCTGCAGGAGGTGGGGGCTGGCTACATCCTTCCCTTCCCAGAGGTTTGAACTGTGCTGGGGAAGGGGGTTCTGCCTGGCTGTAAGTAATCTCAGGTGCTCAACTCTTGCCCATCTAATTCCCAGCCCACTGCCCTCACAGTAGACAACAGTTCTGAACTGTTTTGCATAGCTCCTGGCTTGCTAGCTATGCTGGGACCCAGAAATCCTTTTGCCATGCAACTTTCCAATCTCCCCACCCAGCTGTATTCAGTGGGAGTAAACTATGCTTTCACACTGTCCCTTTGCTGGCAGAGCAGCTGTGCATGGGGTCCGTGCCCAGCACGCTTCAGCTCCCCTTTTAAAAAGTCTCTCTGTGGTACTCCCACTGCAGCACTAAGTTACTGTCCAGTTCTCCGTGCACACCACCTCTCCAAAAAAACAAGAATCTAATGGTCATGGCTGGCCAAAATCTGCCTCCACCCGACCCAGGTGCAACCCCGATCATTTTGGGAGACAGAGTCCCTCTCTCTCTATGGCACTCTCCCAGTTGACGTTTAGTGCTACAGCTATGGACATGTAGTTCGCTCTGTGTGTTTGTGTGTGTAGCCTGGATCTCTTCCCCTCTGTATATCCTCCTAAGTCCCTCCCAACCAGGGACTGGGGCTCCCTGCCCTGGGAGGGGAGGGAGTCACGAAGCTGCGATTTCTGACCAGTCTCTCCCTTGCTGCAGGCACCACACATGGGGTATTTCCCCTTCAACTTATAAAGTCTCCTTACTGCCCATTGTAAAGCATCTTCTCTACTCTGGCTTCAAGACTTCATATCAGCTAATATTCTGTTGATTGTGCAGATTATTTTTCAGATCAGTCGTGAATCAGTTGGGGGCAAGAGCAAGTGGACTCAGCTTCCACTTACTTGGCTGCTATCTTCTCCCAGCCCAAAAGGGCTTTATAAGACAATTAAATGACAAGGAATTAAATAGAACTATCTTATAGATTTATTAATGAAAAATACTTTACAAAAACAGTATGTTTGGCCCTAAAATAGTTCAGCTGACTGAGGGTTTACAACAGCGACTGAGCAAGTGGCAGTAATGACTCTGCTGCTGAGACAGAAGGGTGTTAGTGTACCTGACTCCATTTGTTCAGAGTGCAAATGTTATGTTGGAAGCTCCACATTCTAGGCCTCAGTTTTCGGGGCACAGGGAAGGCTGACAGTCTATAATACCTGGGTAGGAGGACTGCCCTGTGGTCAGGACAGTGACCATAGGGCTACATGTCCTTCCAAGAATGGGGGATGGGGAAGACAGACAGGTAATAGGGACAGGTGGATAAAACAAAGAATAGAAGCTGGTAAGACAGTAGAGGAACAGAGGATGAGGGCTCAAGTACAAGTAGGGACATAAAGTATCCAGGAATAAAATGGTGACCTAAGGAATGGCTAGTGTCCAGAGTAATATGGATTCATCTTTAAAGTGGCTCAAATAAAGGCCTAAATAGCAGCTACTTCTCTTTGCTAGGTGAATGGAAATTGGAATTTCCAATATTCCTTCTCAAATAGCCACATCACATTAGAGGTTCCTGGCATCCCTAGGAGAAACTGCCCACTCTATGATGAGATGAGACTAGCACAACCCTGGCAGGGATGTAAGGTATGAACTCTGCCACAGTACAGTTTAACAGAGAAAGCTGTGGCTCCAGGAAAGGAAAGGGGTGGCCCTTACCACCTACTGTGTTGCAGAGCTCTAGCCCTGATCTGCTTTCTTCCAGGGGCATCTGCTAGAACAAACAGAAACTCTTGTCCCCCTATCCTCCTGTGCCCAGATTGTGGGCCATAACTGCTTTGCCTCCAGTCATCATCTGGGGGCATATCTACTCTTCGAGGACCAGGGGCTCGAGACCCTGGAACAGGACCGGAATTCCAAGCTAACCTCGGGGGTACATGAAGACTGTTTGATGATAGAGACACAGGGTGAACAATGGGAGGATGAGAGGGTGAATGGAGAAGACCCCCCCAGGACTGATCATGAGGAACGTGAAGGCCCTGGTGTCTTTCTGGTAGTGTGGCAGAGTGGATTAGCTGAGTCTTGTACCCTGGAGTAGTCAGGAATCTAGCCCCAATATGCTGGCTGGTCTCTGACCATGGTCCCCAAGAGGCATCTGTTCTGGAACAATGGGGGAGACTCCGATAGTTCCAAGTCATTCCTGCGTACTTGACCCCTTGGGAAGTTTCACCCCTGTCACACATAGCCAGAAACTGCTGGGCACTCCTTGAAGTTCCTGAGAAGAGAAAAGAAACCCAAAGATTGAACATCTTCGGTAAACCATTCTTCCCAGAGGACCATTCCAGGCTATTCCTCCCAGCTCTCCACCCCTCCAAGAACATACACACAAGGGAAGGAAGAAACCTAGCTTTGCTTTTAATTTTGTGGGTTTTTTTAAACTCTTAATATACATCCAAATCAAGTATCTTACCTCCAACCTGGGCAAATAAAATAATCTCCTAGATGCTGCCATACTTCTGCCTCATTCCACTATAATCCTTCAAGTTCAACACATGCACATGCATGCACAGACACACACACACACACATTCCAGAATGGCTCCCGAATGCTGCACATGTATATTCTCATTGTGACAGCTCTACTCCAAGAGCCACCACTCCAAAACATCACTCATTTTCTTAACATGGTGCATCTACTCCAGTCACATTCCTGCACATTCTGAGAACTCTGCTTTTGTTCACACACTCCTCCCACACATACAATGTGAAGTGCCTTTTCTATACATTAATTCTCCTTTACTTAAAAGAATCATTTCTAAAAATACTTCCCAATTCTTTATTTTTTATATCCCATCAACATCTGTCTTTCATTGTTAAATGTATGTATGTATGTATGCATATTATGACTAAGCACCGAGCTCTTTGAGAGTAGAGAACAGCCTTCTTTCTCTGTATTTACAACAGAATTTGGTGCAGAACAGGCTGCAATAAATGCTGCTTATATAATCAGATGCCCCTAACAACTGTCAAAGGAAACTGGCTACCTGGATTGTACCACAGAGTAACAGAAAGTCCAGCTACCCAGATGGCCTATTTATCCAAAGCTTCCTAAAATTTAGACACAGATATCAACAATACTACTCTATCTTCTTTTCTAGAACCACAACCACCCTCTGCCCTTGGGCATTTATATCTACAAGCCAAGGTTTCTTAACCTTGGCACTAATGACATTTTGGGCTGATAATTCTTTCTCTGGGGGATAAGGGAGTGCAGGGAAACTTCCCTGTGCATTGCAGGATGTTTAGCAAACATCCCTGGCCTCTACCAACTAAATGCTAGTATTACCTCCCATTTCCCAATGGGATCACTGCCTTAAACTGTAGATTCAGCCCATGAAGAGGAAAAGAAGCAAATCTTGCTATGGAGAAAGCTAGACTGATGCTGCCCACCTTCCCCAGGACTGTTTGGGTCTTTATATATGGCATGGGTATTTGAGGTACAGGGTCTTCCCAAGTCTACCATAGGCCATTCCTTAACTGAGGCTTAGGGGACAGAAGGAGAGAAAACGAATAGCGATGACACTTTCTGTTTTAGGGGGGATTCTAAAGACTGGATATTAACTCTCACTGCTCACTTAAAAGCTTATCCTATCATGATTGAAGCAGTTCATTTTCATGGGTAGTTAGATTCTGGGAACTCTAGACCTTTAGTTGAAGAACTATGTTGCCCAAGAAATGATTCAATCACAGTTCATCTAGATGAATATTTGATCTTAAGGCAGTAATTCTTATCCCTTTACAACCCCACCTTGGGACACACACACACACACACACACACACACACCTATAGGCGTACTAATTTGAACTTTTATGTCCCTGGAAAGGTACCACATTCTGGCACATATTACAGTTGAGGGGAGAGTTACCTGGGGGTCTATGGGGCTCCCCTGCCATGCTGGGCATCAAGACATCTGGGGACAGGAACTGTGGTTGGGGTGGGTAGAGTTGGGGACCAAGGAGAAACACAGGAGGGTCATAGATGACAGGGAGGGAAGAGGAGCTGGAACAACGGTGCTTGGTGTCCAAAGCCTTTTTCCTCGCGTTTGATGAATCCTTATAATGAGACGACAAAAAAACACAGAGATGAGAATTAACATACAGCAGGACATGGTTGGGTAAACACAGTGAGGCAAGAGGGGGAATGGAGGGAACTAAAGAGCAAACATGCTGTGTTCTGGAAAGGGGCTCAGTTTACTCAGTCACTCTTGCAAGTCCCTCTAGGAAACATCCTGACCACTAGTAACTGGAGACACCAAACTGCAGATCCTCCTCTCTTAACTTGTCCTCCTCGTAGCTCTTACCTTCCCAACCCTAGTATCTACATCTTTAGCAAACTCCTTAATGCTAACAGTAGAATTAGACAGGTAGAGATAGAAATTTAAAAACAGAAAAGAAATGAGAAATTCAGAGAGCCTGGGATTAAGAAAGAAAATTCTATACTCTAAATATTAGGAACCAAAATATATCTCCTTAAGTGTACAATCAAGAACTCTTGCCCTGGCTGGTGTGGCTCAGTGGATTGAATGCCGGCCTGCGAAGCAAGGAGTCACCAGTTCAATTCACAGTCAGGGCACACGCCTGGGTTGCAGGCCAGGCCCCCAGGAGGGTGTGCTCGAGAGGCAACCGCACATTGATGTTTCTCTCCCTCTCTTTCTCCCTTCCTTCCCCTCTAAAAATGAATAAATAAATCTTAAACAAAACAAAACAAAACAAAATTCTACTACTACATTTTCTCTCCTGTCATTGCTACATTCCACCCTCTCCTTGTTTGCCTGTCAAGTTGGCACTCACTGATGCTTATGTCCTGCTCTACATTCCATCAGTCATTCACTTTTGTGACAAAACCTCAGAAATATCCCCTTTAACATTTGAAACACTAATATATCCATAATTAAACCAACATTCTTCCAAACTCCTCTTCCCAGTACCACATTTTCTTAAGTCACTCAGATTAATATATTTACAATGCCCTTGATTTTGTACTTTTCATCCATCATTCTATTAGTTGCCTTTGCCAAATACTGTCATTTCTACCCATAGGTTTCATATTTCAATTTAACTGGACCATGGCAACAACCTCTGATCCAATCTTCCCATCTTCAGCCCACTACCTCCCTACTATGGCCTGCGAGTTCCTAAGTAATATGGCAATGCCAACCTTTCTCACGTATCTCCTGCCATTCCTGCACTTTTACACTCCAACCTTCTTAATGTTCCACAAATACACCACACTCATTCCACTTCAGGCCTTTTACATATACTGTTTCTGTTACCTGGAATGTTCTTTCCATGGCTCACACCTTGATATCACTGAAGTTTCTGATCAAATATTACTTCCTTAGGGCCAGCTTCCTTCACTATTCCATCAAAAACAACCCTGAGAATAACCCTGTTACCTCTTTACTCCTTATCCTCTTGCTTTGTTTTATTCTTCTTTGTCATATATTGTCTAGGATTAACTTGTTTATTGTCTTTTTCTCCTAGTAGAATACAGTTCTTTTCACTCCAGTATCCCCAGCACTTTGAAGGACACCTGGAACATCACAGGCATTTAATAAATATTAAGTAAAATAATATATGCTAGTATATCTTATTTGCTTTATGAGATTGTACGCTATTTAAGGACACAATTTGTGTTCTTTCATCAGAATGCTCAGAGCATCTACCATAGCATGGCACATAGTAGGTATTTACCATACAGCCTAAGGACCAGGTCCTTTCAGCATGTGACACAGCCAACTTCTCCTTTCTTCTAGACAGAGGAGAGTGACACCACTTTTCGCTGGTTTCCCTTCTCTCTCTGATCTCTTTCACCAAGTCTCCCTTTAAAGTGGTTCTTTAGAGAACCACCTTAGGACAGGATAGGATCTGTCCTGGCTCCTCTCTTTCACAATATTCTTCCTCTTTTCAATGGGCATGATTTCCAAATCTCAATTTCAAGCCTAGATGTCTCATATCCAAAGGCCTACAAGATATCTCCACTCAAGTTTAATACAGGGTGGGGCAAAAGTAGGTTTATGAGTACACAAAACAGAGTTCATTCTGGTGTTCCCATAGTCCTGGTGTTATTTATTAATTATTGTATTATTTTCCATAGAACTGTAAACCTACTTTGTCCCATCCTGTATATCCAAAATTGTATGTATCTCTTCCCTCAAATATATACTTGCTTCTCTTCCCTCAAACACATGATTATCCATCAACCCATAATTCCTGGACAAGAACTTTGATTCTCCTTTCCTACATCAAGGCAGGCAGGCAGGCACCAAGGCCCATTGACTTTTGCTTCCTAATTGGCTCTCCAGTATGTCCACTTCTCACTATCCTCCCAAACTCCTTGCTGTGGTTCATGGCATAATCCTTGGTTTTATTCTTTCCAGTCTCACTAGTCAATACTCTCCGTCCTTCCCTTACGAGACTCTAATCTTGCCGTACCAAACTTCTTTTAATTCAGTTAACATCTGCTTCAGGTCCCTTTATATTTTTTTACTTCTTCCAGGAAGGCTTCCTTTATCCTTCAAGCCTAGTTTAGATTTCCTTCAATTATACTTCCATAGCATTAAATCCTATCATGTTATATTAAAATTGTTTATTTATCTGTCTCCAGTACACTGTAAAGTCCATGAGAGCTAGGACTACATCTAGCTCACTAGCCACTGTATCCCCAGCACCTGGCACAGTACCTAGAACATAAACTCAATAAGCAATTAAAAGAATGAATAAATAAATAAATAATACAGGAGTCAGAAGAAAGCAAGCCAAATCTCCTAGAAAGTAACAATTCACCATTAAATGCACTAAAGGTATAGAAGACATGCTGGGCAAAAAAAAGACCACCTTTTCCAAAAAGAATAGCAAACTGTTCAAAGTTATTCAGGAACTGATGAATAATAGATTGGAAAAAATGACCGCCTCTAGGGAGGAGAAACTGGATCTGAAGGACTGGTAGAACAGAGACTTAGTTTTCACTCTATATACTTTCTTACCTTTTCATTTTTATACCACATGTCTAAAACCTGTTTTAAATTTTTTATTCAGCTAACCTGGAGGACAAGCTTCAATGTGCTGATGCTTTGTGTCCTGACCTCTATTGTAATGAAAACTCAACTTGCCTTGGGCAAGTGTGTGAAATTCTCAAAAGGCACAATTTATAAATCCAGTCACTGAAACTATATGAATTTGTTGATCTTGCTGACTTGCATGTCCCTGTCCATTTCACCCACAAATTATTGCATTAATTATGTAAGAAAGGCCTCAGGAGGAGAATTTTTTTAAATCATTTTCCATATTTGCTAATGCACATGCTTTATTTCAGCTTGAAAGCACACTGGACCTCACTCAATCATGTACTAGGGTGAGGCAGAAAAGGCAAAACAATATTCCATCCCACCTCTTCCTTTGATCAGTGCAATGGGTTCTGACCCAATCAGCAGCTATTGCTTCTCAGAGACTCCTCTCAAAGCTAGTAGGACTCTTCTCACCCTAGGGAACCCTATAATACACTTTGCAGAACAACTACAGGGAAGGGACATTCCTCTGGGCTCCAACTAAATGTGGGTCAATAAAATAATGACTATGTGTCCTCATTTTTGCTGATTACTTTCCCCCAAGTTACAACCTTCAGTTTTTTTCTGCCTCTTCACTTGCACAATATTTTACCCAGCAAGAGAAAGAGGGCGCTCTGAATAGAAAGACACTGATTCTATTTACAACCCTGAGGGACGAGACTGGAGCTTCCTCCCTCTCTAAGACAACTTTGCTACTGAGATTGCATGAGATGCAGCAAAATTTCTCTGCACTGTACTTATCATCTTCTCCATACTCCTACTGGGGTTTTGACAAGGTGTAGCCTTCAAATACACAGACATACATAGGCAAACACGTAACTCCAGACCTGGGATTTTCCCACAGACCCTGTTTCCAGGAATTTGGGAGAGAATAGGGTAGAGATCTGAATTAGATACATTTGGAAGGTAGTACCTAGGTGGCAATCTCCTCTCATTCAAAAGCAGCTCAATCGTAGATCTTGTTCTCCTTGAACAGCCCCACATTACCATGCCCCTTCCTTACCACCAACCCTGCCACTCATATCTCTCCCCAATTCCTTCCCCAGCACAACACCCATGCCCAGCACTTTGGCGCCTGAGACTGCTACCTGAGAAGCAGGCACTGTGTTGGTTTCATGGAGACTGTGCTCCATTTCTGCTGTTGGGGTCTTTGAGAGACCAAGGCCAGGGGCTGAGTGCAACCTCCTTCCAATGCCATCTACAGAGCCTTAGGAAGAAAAGACAAATATAAGTTGAAGCCCTCCCTTCTCTTGGAGCCTAAACTCGGAGCTTGGCAGTACAAAATTCCGGAGTTGTTTCATTAAACAACTAATATACATCCCTGATCTGATGGAGGATGTGCTCCTGGAGTGCAGAAAAAACAGCTTCAAAATATGCATAGTTTTCTTATATGCCACAAGAGCCTCAGAACACAGGCCTTGAAGAACCTTGTAGAGAAGGGGCCCTGTGGAGAGACAGCTGAATGTCTCCATCTTGCCTCATTTAATTTTTTGTAAGCACAACTAACTTGGCTTCTGTCAGACTTGGGTCCAAGACTTAAAATATATACAGAGGAAACTGTCCAACATAGTGATTCTCTAGAGTGTCTGTGATGACAGAGAAGCTATTATCCAGTCTAGTTAGAAATGGAAATGATCATAGTAATCATCTATCAAACATTCCTGTTATGTTTTACGTAGCATGGAACTCATTCCATGGTCTGACAGGTAGTAAGTAGTTTAACCATTATTAAAATTCAAGTTTTCTTCCTATTTTAATGAACAGGAGCTCTTCAGTAACATTTTGTATGTGTAACACTCTTTTTCCATTTTAACTCTCCATTAGCTTTTCTCAATTACTTAAAATTCTAAACAATCTATAAATGCTTATCTCTTCCTCAAAATATTGCTAGACTGTTAAGAGCTGCTCCAAACTGGATATGTGATTCCCAAGGGGTTTGCCCCAATATGACTAATTAAGCCTTCCATTCTGAAGATGCACATGCCCTTGACCTATATTCGATATATCTATATCTATCGCCAATTCACGTATTGATTTGATATTTTGATTCTAATATATGTCTTCAGGCTAAAGCATCATATTGCTGATATTACGCTAGAAGACCATTTATTTTTAATGCTTCCTGGAGTTGAAATGCAGTGATCCTAAAACCACCTCAGATTCATCTAGGAGCTTTAAAAAATATAACTTCCTGCATCTCTAGACAGACCTACTGAATCAGAATCTTTGTGGTTAGAGCACAGGAATATTTATTTTTAAGATGCTTCCCCTAGAAGTGTGTGAAATTCCCTCTCTGGCTGGGTGGCTCAGTTCCTTGGAACATCATTCTGTGCACCAAAGGGCTGTGGGTTCAATTCCCAGTTAGGCACATACATAGGTCGTGGATTCAGGCCCCAGCTGGGGTGCACACAGGAGGCAGCTGGTTGATGTTTCTCTATCACATCAATGTCTCCCTCTCTCTGTCTCTCCCTTTCTCTCTTTCTAAACTCAATAAACATATCCTCAGGTGAGAATTTTTTAAAAAAGTGTAGGAATATACTCAGGCACTGTTTATGCAGTGTAAAATGTTATAGTCTTCCTGAAAAGCAATCTAGAAATATCAATTAAGGTTGAAAATATATTTACCCTCTTACCTAACAATTTTACTACTGGAAGTAATAAGCAAAAATAGCAGTTTATTGTAGCTTTGTTTATAGTAGCCAAGAATTAAAGTAATGCCCATCTATAGTAGAATGGCTAAATACATTATGGTATCCTCAATATCAAATATTGTTCACCACTAAAAAGAATAATTGAATTAAGCAAGATGACTTGGAGGAATTTTCATGAAGTATTGTTAAGAGAAAAAAAAAACCTATAATATTAACCGCCCCAAAACACTGTATGTAGATCTACATAGGATTTTATAAACAGAAAAACAGAGAAATATGCACATTATATTATCACTTGGAGAGGTGGGGAATAAAAGGTAGGGATTGATGTGAGGGGAAGAAAGATAAACAATAAAATTGTCCACGACAAAAATAGCATGTGTGCTCTGATCCCATTTATTTAAAATTATTTCTTTTTTTTTTTAAAGCCACTTCTTAGGTGACTATGATGGGCAGTCAGATTTAAGAATTACAGCTACAGCCATGGCTGGTGTGGATCAGTGGATTGAGCACTGGCCTGCAAACCAAAGGATTGCTGGGTTGATTCCCAGTCAGGGCACCTGCCTGGGTTACTGGCCAGGTCCCCATTAGGGGGTGCTTGAGAGGCAACCCATATTGATGTTTCTCTCCCTCTCTTTCTCCCTCCCTTCCCCCTCTGTCTAAAAATAAATAAATAAGGTTCCGGCCAAGATGGAGGCGTAAGTAGAAACCCTTCACTTTCTTGCACAACCCAAAGGATGATAACAACCAATCTAAAATCAACAAACAACCAGAAGTGCCAGAAAATCAAACTGCACTGAGCTCTGACAACCAAGGAATTAAAAAAAAATCAACCAGAACAACCAGACTGGTAAGAACCTGTGGTGAGGTAGGGATGGCTGAGAAAAACCACCTCGAGGTGGCAGGCAGGGCTGGCTGAAGGCGAAACTGAGACTCAGAGCTGGCTGTGGACTACAGCGGTGGCCACGGTAGGAGAAACTCCCAGTCTTGAGAGTTCATTGGAAAGTGGGCTAGGGCCAAGCAGGCGAACTGCACTGTTCCCTCTCTGACCCCTCCCCCACAGGCAGCGCCACAGTACAGCAAGGAGGGTTGCCCTGCCCTGGTGAATACCTAAGGCCCCACCCCTGACATCTTAGCAGGTGCACCAAGACAAAGAAATATGGCCCAAATGAAAGAACAGAGCAACACTCCAGAAAGAGAGCTAAGTGGTGAGGAAATAGCCAACCTATCTGATGAATTTAAAACCCTGGTAATCAAAATGCTCACAGAACTGATTGAGCTTGGTAGAAAAATGAAAAAACAAAGGAAGGATACCCAAAGTGAAATAAAGCAAAATATTCAGGGAACCAACAGTGACAGGAAGGAACTCAAATCAATGATTTGTAACAAACAGAAGAAATAAACATCCAATCGGAATCGAATGAAGAAACAAGAATTCAAAAAAATGAAGAGACTTACAAACCTCTGGGACAACCTGAAACATTCCAATATCTGAATTATAGGGGTACCAGAAGGAGAAGAACAAGAGCAAGACATCGAAAACAAATAATGAAGGATAACTTCCCTAATCTGGCAAAGGAAATAGACTTCCAGGAAGTCCAGGAAGCACAGAGAGTTCCAAACAAATTGGACTCAAAGAGGAACACACCAAGACACATCATAATTAAAATGCTGAAGGTTAAAGATAAAGAGAGAAAAGCAGAGTTACTACAAAGGAGTTCCCATAAGACCATCAGCTGATTTCTCAAAAGAAACCTTGCAGGCAAGAAGGGACTGGCAAGAAGTATTCAAAATCATGAAAAGTAAGGACCTACATCCAAGATTGCTCTATCCAGCAAAGTTTTCCTTTAGAATGGAAGGGCAGATCAAGTGCTTCCCAGATAAGGTCAAGCTAAAGGAGTTCATCATCACCAAGCCCTTATTATATGAAATGTTAAAGGGACTTATCTAAGAAAAAGAAGATCAAAAATACCAACAATAAAATAACAAACTCACAACCATCAATAACAGAACCTAAAAGAAAAGAAAAACAATGAAAACAAAAACTAAACAAACACTAGAACAGGAACAGAATTAGAGAAATGGACATCACATGGAGGGATTTCAGTGGGGAGGGGGAAGGGAGCACTAGGGGGTAAAAGGTACAGGGAAGAAACATAATTAGTAGGTATAAAATAGACAGGGAGAGATAAAAAATGGTATAGGAAACAGAGGACTCAAAGAACTTATATGTACAACCCATGGACATGAACTAAGTCAGGGGGAATGCTGGAGGGTTGGATAGAAGGGGAAAATTGGGGAAACTGTAATAGCATAATCAATAAAAAATACTTTAAAAAATAAAATAAATAAATAAAATCTTCAAAAAAAAAGAAGTACAGCTACAATGATTAGAATCTGGTGCTCCTCTAATCAAGTCAAGCATGCTTCCCTAGACAAGGAGGTGGCACTAAAACCTCCTGAAGGAAGTAGACTCTGATTCTTTTGAAGTGGGGGGTGTCAAACTCATTTTCAACAGGGGCCACGTCAGCCTCACGGTTGCTTTCAAAGAGCCAAATGTATTTTAGGACTGTATAAATGTAACTACTCCTTAACTAGGGGCAAGGAGCTCAGTGCTACTGCTGGGTAGAAACAAGGTGCCAGGCCAGATAAAACAAGGTGGAGGGCTGGGTTCAGCCCACAGGCCCTGTGTTTGCCACCTGTGTTTTAAAGACACTTAAGCAGAGCCCTGGCCAGGTAGCTCAACTGGTTTGAGCATCATCCTAATATACCAAAAGGTTGTGGGTTTGATCCCCAGTCAGGGCACATGCAAGACCCAATGAAGGAAAGCATAGAAATGGAACAACAGGTCAATATTTCTCTTTCTCTCATCAATAAATAAAAATTAAAATTAAAGTCTTTATTTATTTGAGAAAGATTCTAAACTATTTATGGATAAATGATATAATGTCTGGGATATGCGTTAAAGTAATCCAGTGGGAAAGGGAAAGGGGAGGGTGCCATAGCTAAATCAATTATTGGCCATATATTAACAACTGGCCAAAATAATCACCATGCAAGTTAGTGATCAGTACGTGAGGGGGTGTATAACATTTACTCTTACTCTTAACTTTTGAATATACCATGACTAAAAGTTATTTTTTATTTTTAAGATGATGTGTGCCCAATTCCATAGTAGTATGAAATTTAGAATATAGGTCAAGGGCAGTGTTTGCACAACTCTTTAGGAACTATAAATGTCAAGAATCTGGTCTCAAACACAGTATACTATATGATTCCACCTATGTAAAATGTCCGAAATAAGCAAATCTATAGGCGGGAAAGAGATGAGAAGTTGCCTGGCGCAGGGAGAAGGGAAAGGAGGAAATGGGGAGTGTCTACTAATGGGTACGAGCTTTCTTTTGGGGGTGATAAACACTTTAAAATCAACTGTGGTGATGGACAGACAACTCTGTGAATACAATAAAAATCCGTTGAATTGTACATTTTAGGTGAATTGTATGATGTGTAAATTATATATAAATAAAGCTTAAAAAGTAAGTCAGAGAAAGACAAATACTGTATGATTTTATACGTGGAATCTAAAAAATAAAAAAAGGCGAACTAATAGAAACAGAGAATAGAATGGTAGTTGTCAGGGGCTGGGGGAACTGAAGAGATGTTAGTCAAAGGGTATGAACTTCCAGCCATAAATTCTGGGGATCATGACTACAGCCAACAACACTGTATTACATGTGTGAAAGCTGCTAAGAGGGTAGCTTTTAAACGTTTTTACCACAAAAATATTTTAATAAGTGTGGTGATGCTTGTGTTAACTAATGTTGCTATGGTAATCTTTTAGCAATGAACACATGTATCAAACCATCACATTGTATCCCTTAAATGTACACAATGTTATCTGTCATTTTATGTATCAATAAAGAACTGGGAAAAAATGTACCAGTAATTTGGTGCTTAATAAATCCTTTAAAATAAGATAAAGGATTCCCCCAAAGGCTAGTTGGTTTGACAAGTATTTTGATAACTGATTCATTAGATGGATTTTTTAAATTAGTTTTTGTTCACTGTCAAAGAAAAAAATTAATGGTTGGTAGGTACACTTTCATACTGATTTTAGGAATATAAGCTTCTTGAAGGCTAATCTGCCAGTAAATATCAAGACTTTTTTTTAAAGTTTATAACTTTCAACTAGGTATTGCTTTTCTAAAAATTTATTCTAAGGAGTTTATCAGAAATGTGGCCAAACACTTAAATTTAAAGATATTCATCATAGTGTAATATTATTTAAAAATTGGAAATAGCCTGAATAGTTAATCATATCATAATCCTGCTTTTTGTAAAAATAAAGCAAAATATATAGTAAATATGTATAAAAAGCTAGATGTAAACTCATGAAATTTGAAAAGTGGGATTATCAATCATTTTTATTGCTTTAAATATTTCAAGACTATACACAATGAAAAATGTTGCTATTTTGGGTAATATAAGGGGTTTTTTTGTTTTACTTTGTTTTTGTATAATGTTTGACAATTTATTATATTTTACTTGTAATGTATTCTATGTGTTATTATTAAAACACTTGACATTTGTGTATTCTTTCTCCCTTATATTACACAAGAAGTTAACTGTGACCAACTCCAGCTTTTCCTCATTCTTTAGAATCTTCTTCACATACTGCCCTGCCCCTGTGTACCTAAGTGGCACTTCAGATATGCACATTATTACAAAGTCTACACTAGGATGTACATCCTAAAAAAAATCATAATATCAAATCTCATATTTATGTGATAATTCCCAAGAGCTCCTCCGGACATAGTAGGTACTCATGAAACACCTGTTGTTTGGCTGTAATTAAAGGCTGGTTGGTAGCATGCAGGAACCCATACCATTATGGAAACTGGTATTCCTGAGCTGAAGGTAGTTCTCTGAGTTCAATTTCACAGAATGATACATATTTTAAGAGCTGGAAGATATCTTTTAAAAAATCATTGAATTAATTCTCTTTTTTATAGGTAAAAACTTGGCCCTGGGATATTAAGTGAGTTGTCCAAATTTATACTGACAATTAATGATGAAGCCAGTACAATAAACAGTTCAGGCTTTGAAATTCTTAAGTGCATCAATCTAAGTTATCAATATTCTTCATTTGTTCAGTTTCCAGAACTAAGTCTGTGATGTGCATTTAAGGTGCAGACTTCATTCTTCACACAATACTTTTGAAAAGTCAGTGAATGCGTACCCCACAGGAATACTACCTTGTTCTAAACCTGGCAGTTGCTAAAGGGATGAGGGAAGGTCTTGAGATTGCTGGTTCAGTATAATCTGGAAACACACTTTGCAGACTTGGCTCAATGTGGACATCTTCACTGAGAGTTGGATCTGGAAGCTGAATCTTGGGATGAAGCTGGATCTTCTAAGCCATGGAAGGATGACTTTTGCTCCCAGCCTCACCCATGTCATGCTGAATCACTCTTAAAGACCTATGAGCCATTCCTTAGCACTGACTCATATACTGAAGAAGCCTTGGACATATACTCCTTGGTCTCTTTCTTCATAAGTGATGATTCTGTCCTCATTCTTCACTAACCAGAAAAATGTCTAGCCCTTGTCCTGAAGTCTTTATAAATAGAGTCAAAAGTCCTACTACCTCCTCCTAAGCTGGGGATACTATTTGGACAGATCATGACCCCATCTCTGATCTTGTCCTCAAGCTTTTGTGTGTCCTCCACTCCCCCATCCCTGGTTGCATTCTTACCTGTTTGGCTAAGTGGGTACCAGGCCACATCCCGCTGCTCCCATCCAGAACAGCCAGTTTGAGAAGCCTGAAGACTGGCCTGGTAGAGAGACTCCAATTCTGAGGTCTCCTGCTCTGTGTCTTGGTTCCAGTGTGGATGCAAAAGGATGTGGTTTCTGTCTGGATAGGCTGCACAGGTATAGGGATTTGGAGGGGAGGACTTTATTTCTGGCCCAGGGACCCCATGTTTAATCTGAGAGTCACAGAGTCTTGTGACATTCACCCAGGAATCCAAAGGCAAGGAAGTTCCCAAGTCAACATTGCTGCCCAACTCCTTAGGCCTAGCATCTCTTACTTGTGATGGCTTCTTTTGGTACATATCTGGCTCTGCCAACCTGGGCTGTCCTCCCCAAGCAGTCTCACCATTGGGCAGCCCAGAGTTCACGGCAAGAGCAGGGTGATCAGAAGGCTCTTCCCAGGAAGGCAGTCTGCCCCTACTATTCATAGAGGGTTGCTGTTTTGCCCAAGGCCAATGGCCTTTCCCTTGACCCTGTGGGAAAGTAGGCTTAGAGTCAGAAGGGGAAGAGCTCTTCCTCCAACTGTTTGGAAAACTTCTGTCCTGGGAACCAGTACCATCTCTTGTGGTGGCACCTTGCATCCTCTGGAACTGTTCTGCCAGAGAGCGGACAAGCCCCTTAGTGCCCGGAAACTCTGGTGTACAGGGTTCCTCACTGCCTCCATTCTCTTTTGAAGTCAATAAAGTTTTGAGGCTTCTGGCTTGGAGGCATTGGTTAGTTTTCTGCACAGTATCAGGAGAGTGAAACACTGATGAAGAAGCAGCAGGCATTACGGGGTGGCAGGCTCTGTAAAGGGGAAGGTCAGGCTGAGCTGATGAACTTACAAGACTACAGGCTAGGCGGTGTGTATCATCTTTCTCACTGGTGGCTATTCCAGTTGGGTGTGACCAAGCTATCACCTGGGATGAGTCAACAGGATCCATCTTTTCTTGGAATAGCTCTTCTTGATCAATGCCTCTTCCTTCTTGAGGGGGGAACCTGTTACAGCCACTGTTATCAGCCCTGTAGCCTTGCAGCTTACCCTCTGGTATATCTAATGGTTCCCAACCACGATGAGAGTTCTTCTCAGTCGTCCCTGGTGTTTTAGGTGAGCACTGCCTGTGCAACACAGAGGGGTCAATGCTACCCACCTCCATGGAAGTGAGAAGGTTCGAGGCAGACCTACTGGGGGAACTATGCTGTGGGGCAGACAGGGTAGATGACTCTGGGAAGAGTGGTAACTGTGACTCATGGCAGGAAGCAGATGAGTAGACAAAAGAACTGGCCCCAAACTCTGTATTCGTGTAGGGTTCCAGTTGTGCCTCCCGGCTTAACAATACTTGGAGCGGGATAGGCTGTTCACTGAAATAAATGGAGAGAGCCAGTCATAAACTGTCTTGATTGACAACATCACCTACAAAAAACTCTTCACTCAGTTTCCATATCTAGCTAACCACAGAGGGAATGGTGAAAATAAATGCAAAGACGAGACAAGTATAGTCAACAGTTTAGAGGTTAACGAGAGAAGGCACATGGTCTGCTTCCACCCAAATAATTGGTAATATTAATCCTCTTTAATACATGCCCTCACCAAAGTTTCACAGAGTAATATTAAGTAAAGCCCTTGCCAGTAGTCTTCACTACCTGTGACGTCATCTTCCAATCATATTTTACTTGCAAATTAAAAAAAAAATTGCTAGTCCCACATGCAAATGACCTGGAAAGTAAGCAAAGTCTAGAAATCACTCATACCTGGGGTCCAGAGAGGCAGAACAGCCAAAAGAACCAAAAGGTCATATTTACAGAGTACAGGATGGCTTGGCTCATGAAATTACACAAAAATCAACTATTTCAAGTGTGTTTTCATAATCTGGATTTGGTTGTATTGCCCACTGAGATGTTTCCCCAAAGTAATGCACCATCACTGTCCTCAAATTTGGGAGTGGGAATCAGCATTTAGTTGGTTTCTCACTAACTGCTTTGTATTTTTGACCTAAAAATGTGTTAGAAGCACTTAAATAAATCCTTGAACACTCACATACATCAAATGACATAAGTTTTCTAGAAAGACTTTATCTGCCTAAACTGTTTCTATTCAAAACATATCTGATCAGATTCTCAGATCAGTGTTCAACTGCAGGAGTACCCAATGGGAGAAAAAGGGCCCTAGCTATGAACATTAAGTTTGAACAATATACTACAAACTTTTGTGGATACAGTCACTCAGTCACCCTTACAACATTACGAAGAATATGGTGGTATACTTACTTATATGGGAACCTAATGGAGTCAAATAGACCTACCTGGATTTGAATTCCATACTTCTACCACTTGTTGGCTGAGTACTACTTG
Source organism: Tonatia bakeri (assembly GCA_004024845.1). Classification (NCBI taxonomy): domain Eukaryota; kingdom Metazoa; phylum Chordata; class Mammalia; order Chiroptera; family Phyllostomidae; genus Tonatia; species Tonatia bakeri. The sequence goes on along the minus strand of PVIA01012531.1, from coordinate 14,485 downwards.
GTATCTTACTTAACTTATCCTCTAGGCCTGATTTCTTTATTTACATACATCACTAAATAGTCCTTATCCTAAGGTTATTGTGAGAACGAAAATAAAACATAAAGTGTTTAAACTTAGTGCCTGAGTATAGGCAGATGTTTAAAAAATGTTAGCCGCTTTTATAATATTTACATTCTGAAAACCACTCAGGTTTATTAACAGCTGAAATTTACCTTTACTAAAATCTATTTGTTTTAAGTAACACCCAAGTTCAAGGGTTAAATGTGAGAATGACATCAATGGCCACAGGAACTTTTTTCCTAGTCCTGACCACAGGGAATCAAAACAAAGGGAATCTTCATGTTTCTTCTCTATGGTTTCATCAAAGCAAGGAAGGCTTCTTTTTCTGCTTCCGTGAGGGACAAGAAGCCACCAAAACCTCAAAACAAATCACATGGCTTCTACTGCAGCCTGACATGGAGCTCGACTGCCATGTCTAAGAACTTAATATGTACAGATTTAATAATCCTATTATTATACAAGTCCAGGGAAAAATTCCCCCATGGGAAATATGAACAAGTGGTCTATTTATTATGCTACACTTTTCTTTACCTTTCTAGCAACTATTAAGAAAAGGACCAGCAGTGCGATGAGCTTTCACTGCATGTATGACCTAAGAGAATACATTTTTTCAGAGGAGTCTTCTCTTCCCTCTAGTCTCCAAGACAATGAAAGCTCTGGCCATGGAGCCCCACGGCCACTTCCTCCCCTGGCACACATCAACTACTGTGGTTCCCAGGCACTACCTTGTTGGCTGAGGGAGGGCCCCTGCCTGTGAGGGGAGGCAGGCTGAGGGTTGCGACGTTTGCTGCGATGATTGCTGCTGCTGCATGCGATCCTGCAGGCTCCGTGCTTTTCGAATACTGATTTGCAACTTCTTATCGACTAGGGCTCTGCTGTGCGTGCTAGAGCTGGCACCATGCAGGGCAAGTCTTAGTTTAGCTAAAATGCAAAAGAAAATATAGCAGAAACAGAACACAAAATACAAACAAAAATAAAAAGAATAAAATTGAACAAAAAATGAGCAAAGATATGCAATAAAACTCAAAATATGCAGCAGGAATGTAAGGCGTGAACCATGCATGTGCTGTCCAGGGCACAGAGTTGGCTCTGGCTATAAGGAACATTCACAGAAGCCATGGAGGCCAAACAGGTTAATTCAAATTTTAAAAACAAACAAACGAAAAGCTAAACTAAAATGAGTTAAAAAGATAAACCGGTGCTTCCATCTTAGAGGTTGCCACTCTTATCTTTTACAACTGACCTGTCTGATTGTGGTCTCCAAACTTTGCTCCCAACTCCCCTTTCCTGATGGCCAACAGCAGAAATAAGATCCAAACCTGCATTTGTCTTTATAGAACACAACTTCTTTTGGGTCACATTTAAGAACCAGATACAAATTCTAAGCCTTAGTCCCTTGCTATAACCTAATGGTGTAGCACATCAGAAAGGCAGGGGAGAAACATGAAGAATTAAATATGCAGTGCAAAGTCACAGGCCTGGGAAGTCACAGCCAATTTATTACTCTCTCCCTTCCATGAGCTGCACCTCACTGGGCAGTGACTAGAGAAAGAGCAAACTAACCTCACAGATGAGGTCTAATTTATCTTGGGATAAGAAGGTAGGCATGGCTGGGTAGTCACTCATCTGTGGACTCCTGGTTATTCCAGTAAATACCTATAGGCCACAGTGACAGCACCTGGCACACTTACAAATCTGAAGGGCAAAGACAGCTAGCTAAAGGGCCTCTCAGTTTGGGAGAGTGAATGAAGAGACATAAAAGCTGCTTTTGTTCCATCTGAGTGCCAACACTAATAATACCTGTTATGAAGGTAATCAAAAGTGCCATAGGCATACTGGTTAGAGTTACTTACAGATAGCTTCGTTACAGAGAGCCAAAGCTGTGGCACAGTCTCCCCTCTGTTCCAGGTGCAGCGACTCTTCAAATACTGAATCTGCCTCTTGCAGGGACCTCTCAAAGCCGTCACTCCTCCCTGAAAGGGCCAGCACTTTTCATTTTCATTACAATTGGTTCCAACTTTTCCTATGTACTGTTGTTTCCTTTCAGTGCACACAGATCCTCGCTGCTGAGCCTTTGTTCTATCCTTACTCCAACTGTCCATTGCTATTTAGAATTCTCTGAAACAAGTAGGACATCCATTTTTGCCTTAACTAACACCTTACCCAAGGCATGAAAGAGGGTATGTTTTTGTCCACCACATACTCCAACTCAAGACCTCAAGGAAAGAACAAAGTACTGTCTATAGCAGAAGGGTGAATTCTTATACTTTTACTGACCTGCCCTTCCACAGTGCAACAAGACACATCTTGCCAACCAGTATCAGAATGCCCGAGATCTCCACTGAGACCTCAACTGCTAGGTTATGGCAAAAGTGGCTTCAGTATTCTGTGGAAAGCCATCTATTAACACTTCATTCCTATATCAATTCACAGTCCTCTCTGCACCACCCTCAACTGAAAAATCAGTATACCTCTTGGGCACGGGTGGTTAATAGTTCCTAACCTCAATACATCTGTTGAACTACCTTTGTTGTTGGTTTGCAAGCACATACTTTTCATCAGCACTGCTAAGTATTTACTTTTATCATGCCCTTGCTCACCAAACCTGCCTCACAAAAGTTACCTTCCCAAACAGAGAGCATGAGGTATTCCTTCCTCCCCTGAAAGTGAAAGTGTGCCAAAGCAGGTGCAGGAGAATCCAAGTACAGAGTCAGATGAAAAAGCAAGAAAGTACTATAAGGGCAACTTTTGTGAAAGAATCCTAAAGCTTATGTACCTTTCACTCACTCATAACCATAAATTGGTAGTAGCTATAAGTTCACCTACAATTAGGATTAATGGTGAGTTTTCCCAAGCTCAAAGGAAAAAAAATTTAAAATGTCAGAGTCACTTCTACCACGTCTCAACCCTCCACTTACCTTAAGTTGGAATGGTAAGAACGGCTCTTCCGCACCCCTAAAATCCATTCCCTAATTTACCATGGCTTTTGAAGAGTAACGGGAAGGTGATAGAAGTAGCGAGTTAGTTCTGAAGAACTTGGCACTCAGGTTCTATGCCACCTCCACAGATACAGTTCTCCCCAACCTCCAGGCCTGAAGTGTTCTCATAATATTTGAAATCTACTGATTCATACAACCTTTATAATAACAGGTGGTGGCTACAGCCATTAAAACAAAATTCTCTACAAAGATTAGGTAAACTGTAGTTGACTCATCACCGTACTAGATTTTAATTCTAATCCTCTAGAATCTCAGCACTCCATTTCTTGCTTTCCCAGGAGAAGCTAAACCAAAGTGTATGGAGAACTGACAATGAAATATAGCCAGGGGGGTTCCCTCTCAACTTTAAGGTACTTACGACTCTAAAGGCAGAAGGGGGAAAAGGCAAGGGGGGAAGATGAAAGGACTTCCCTTTCAAAAGCAATATAAACCTGAGACACCAATGTGATATAGCTTGAGGATAAAAAGGAAGACTACCCAAATGCAAGGACAGCTGAGGAATTAGGAATTTAAAACTGATTTGGAAACAAATACAATGCCTTGGTAAATAAAAGTCAACAATTCACTTGAATCAAAAGACTGCAGGATTAGAGGAGAAAAGTGGCCCCCAGGTAGGCCCCCAAATTAGCCCAGGGAGCTTCTCTGTGTATTGATAAAAAGAGGGAAGTGATCAACAGAAATCAGCCACCCAAATTAGCATTGACTCATATTCTTCACAATGGTTTAGCACAATTTGGTACATCCAGTGATTCTGAATAATAAGAATAATAAATTCATTTTATTAAAAATAAAACAGAGATATAGGTTTCAGTATCTATTTAAGGTAGATATCTCAGCTTTTTTGAACTCCTATTTTGAAGGCTAGTCTCTTCTGGTACAAAGTATTCCTAAAGCAGTTGAAAATAAATGTGACTAATGTGGGGCAGTTAGAGAAGCTTAAGTAAAGTACATGAAAAACACACGAGATTGGAAAATGGCTCCTCAGAGGATCAAACTGCACTCAGGGTCTCTGCACTTAGAACCTGTTCAGTAGACTGACAGCCCAAGAGCTCCAGTGGGAAATCTTGAGGGTATGTTTCTCCCCAGCAAGTAGATTCTCCTTACTGTCACTGTGGCTTGCCCAGTGCCCTTTGCTGCTGTTTCTGACTTGTGACTAGTTTTATTTACTCTTTCTATAGATGTTCCTGGAACACCTATTTTTCATAACAACACACTATCTCTAATCTATAGGCTTTAAATAGATGGGCCCAAAATTAGTGCCTATCTCCAATCAATAGGCCTGTTACCTTCTACTTCACTGAAATGGCTGAATTAAGATACAATATAATTTCACTAAAGCGAAGACGAGGAATTTATGAGCTTAGTGTATTTTTTTCTTCCCTCTTTCATGGTCCCCATCACCAACATTCATACTGACAACAATTACCCTGATTCTGCAGTTCATCCAAGTCCATAAAGCGGCTAGGATGAGGGTTAAACCCTTTAGCTGCCTCTAATTCCTTCTCCCGTTTCTTTAGAAGTTCCTGTTCCTGGGCCCTCCTGGCCACTTCTTCTTGCAATTCATCTAGTTCACTTTTGGAAGATATCTCCCCACCTAGAATACAAGCAAGAGAAAAGAGAAATTACCACATTTCCATAACCAAAACTAAGTACCTTTGGCAGTTACCACCACTACACGGCTTTCCCTTGGAACTCTTGGCTTCGGTGTGGAGTTCATGTTTGAATATTGCTTTTCATAACAGATTCAGGGTGAGACCTGGGTTGTTAATAATAATAATAATAATAATAATAATAATAATAGTAGTAGTAGTAGTAGTAGTAAACTTTTATTGAGTGTTTTATAACAACAACTACCATTTGTTGAGCATTTACCATGTAACAGGCACAGTTTTAAGCACTTTTACATATATTATTTCATTTAATTCTCACAACAACTTAATGAGGATAAATACTATTTTTGCCCACATTTTAGAAATGAAGAAACTGAGCCAAAAGGAGGGTAAAATAACTTGCCAAAGGTTACAGAGATGTAAATAGTGAACTTATGTAAAGTGAGATAGGTTAAATTAACAATCCATGCTCTCTCTTAACCATTAGGGAGCATTCTCTACTACATGCTGCCACTGACTAATTGGGAAGCTTCAAGTAAGTCAATTTCTCGCCATTAATTTCTACCATCTCTTCCATGTTTGTAAAATGTCCATAGTAGTAAAAATTTAATTAGTGTTTAAAGATCTAAAAGGATGTCCATGTTATATTAAGTGAAAAATCAAGTAACAGAATAATTGGTATAGTATGACTTCATTTTAAAGATATAACAGTTGTCCCTCGCCATATCGCAGTTCTTTTATTGTGGCTTCACTGTATCACGGATTTTTTTAAAAAATATATCTAATTCTGTATCGCGGAGTTTTAGCTATATTGTGGGATTTTGCAGTTTATAGGTATTAACATAGTATTTATGATTTTAATTATTTTTGCCTAACAAATTTAAAACAATAAAAAATATTAACTCAAACATATTAAAAGAATATTAAATTGAAATAAAGTACAGTATGTATTTCATCAGTGGATGAACACTGTACTGTACACAATGGAAATGCAGTACACTACTACCACTTGCACAAGGTGAGATTGTACATGACACACTATTGGCTGATGGAATGGAAGGCCACCAACCACAGCACTGTGTTCTGTATCCTGGGAGCTGATTGGCTCAGTGACCGCAGCATCCTCTGTTTGCTCTCCAGCACTGTGCCCACACGTTCAGCATCTCTCCTTGTCCACTTCACATTGAGGTCTGATCACTGCAAGTAGTATTGCTCTGCGGTGTTGTGTTTTTGTGAAATTTTCATGAAAGTCTGAATTGATTTCAAGCCCTACGATGCCACCCACATGTTCTGTGCCTTCTAAGGCTTCTGGCAGTGAACCCAAGCGCCAGAGGAATATGCTTACCATCAAAGAAAAGGTGGAACTTCTCGACATGTTAAAGGAAGACAAAAGCTATGCGGCTGTAGCCGCCATTACGGGATCAACGAGTCTACTCTTCGCTACATAGAGAAAGACGAGAAGAATATCAGGTCTACAGCAACAATGACTTTTAACAAGACTGCAAAGAGGGTGGTCGCTTCCCACAATAAGGCCATTGTGAGGATGGAGTCTGCACTGGCCCTGTGGATCAATGACTGCAGTAAGAAGACTATCTCACTGGATATCAACACTACCTGGATGGATGAAGGCCAAGAAACTTTATGATAGTTTTGCGGAAAGCACAGACGTTCACGACGGTGACGAGGATGAAGATGAGGAAGAGGACGCAGCAGGACCGTTCAGTGCTTCTCCCACCAGACCAACCCCATTCAGTGCCAGCAAGGGCTGGTTTGACGAATTTCAGAGACGCTTTGGACTCAAGAGCGTTTCTCTGCATGGAGAAGCTGCCTCTACGGATAAAAAGCAGCACCAGCAACTCCCCATAACTATGTTCATCACTTCGTGAAAGAGATCGGTTACGCCTACGCCTTTAGTGGAAATAGAAGTTAGGCCCAGGGCGAAGACACTGCACCACCTGATGAAGCGCCTGATGACGTGGTGCCTTCAGAAGAGCTGTGATGCTCTTCCTGCCTGTGCAGTGCATTCATCTCACCGTCATCACCGTCATCACCGTCATCACCGTCATCACCGTCAGTGCTGCACGGCCACAGAATTCATGATCTTCACCATTCAAGTTGTAGTACACTTCACTGCTGAGTACCCATATAGAAGTTTATATGTTTTTTAAATTACGTAGGTTTAAAAGTGTAGAGAGTGTTTAAGAGCATATGAAGTGTTGATAAGAGTGTGGGATAGATTAATAAGAGAGTAGGAAAAGTTTATAGGAGTGTGGGAAGAGTTTATAAAGCCTTAAAAATATATATATAAATAATAAAAAATATAATGCCACTACTTCTCAGATTTTCACCTATCGCAGGGGTCTCTGGAACGTAACTCCCGCAATAGCTGAGGGATCACTGTATACCATAACCATAACACTGGTACCTTCAATTTAAAGAGGCAACAGGCAGGTTACTGTATGATTGGATTTATTTTACTCACATAATTTTTTTTATTTTAAGTGTATTTTATTGATTATGCTATTATAATTACCCCATTTTTTCCTCCGTTTTATTCCCCCCTACTCTGCATCCCCCGTCCCACCAGCAGTCCACCACTTTAGTTAATGCCCATGGGTTCTTTGCCCATGTAATGCCCATGTAAGTTCTTTGGCTTCACCACTTCCTATACTATTCTTAACCTCCCCCTGTCTATCTTATACCTAGCATTCATACTTCTTATTCCCTGTACCTTTCCCCCGATTCTCCCCGTCTCTCCCCTCTGATAACCCTCCATGTGATCTCAATTTCTGTGATTCTGTTCCTGTTCTAGTTGTTTGCTTAGTTTATTTTTGTTTCTATTTTTAGGTTCAGTTATTGATAGTTGTGAGTTAGTTGTCATTTTACTGTTCATATTTTTTACCATCTTCTTTTTCTCAGACAAGTCTCTTTAGCTTTTCATATAATAACAGCTTGGTGATGATGAACTCCTTTAACTTGACCTTATCTGGGAAGCACTTTATCTGCCCTTCCATTTGAAATGAAAGCTTTGCTGGATAGAGTCATCTTGGATGTAGGTCCTTGCTTTTCATGACTTTGAATACTTATTTGCAGCCCCTTCTTGCCTGCAAGGTTTCTTTTGAGAAATCAGCTGACAAGTCTTATGGGAACTCCTCTGTAGGTAACTGTCTCCTTTCCTCTTGCTGCTTTTAAGATTCTCTGCTTATCTTTAATCTTGGGTAATGTAATTATAATGTGCCTTGGTATGTGCTTGCTTAGGTCCAACTTCTTTGGGGGTCTTTGAGCTTCCTGGACTTCCTGGAAGTTTATTTCCTTTGCCAGATTAGGAAAGTTCCCCTTTATTATTTTTTCAAATAAGTTTTCAATTTCTTGCTCTTCCTCTTCTCCTTTTGGCACTCCTATGACTCAAATGTTGGAATATTTAAGGTTGTCCCAGAGGTTCCTAAGTCTCTTCTCATTTTTTTTTTGTTTCTTCATTCTGTTCTGGTTGAATATTTATTTCTTCCTTCTGCTCCAAATTGTTGATTTGAGTCCCAGTTTCCTTCCCATCACTCTTGGTTCCCTGTACATTTTCTTTTATTTTACTTTGCATAGCCTTTACTTCTTTCTCTATTTTGCGACCATACTCAACCATTTCTGTGAGCATCCTGCTTACCAGTGTTTTGAACTCTGCATCTCATAGGTTGGCTGTCGCTCCATTGCTTAGTTCTATTTTTGGAGCTTTGATCTGTTCTTTCATTTGGGCCACACTTTTTTTCTCTGCATGCCTGTTACATTGTAAGAGGCAGAGCCTTAGGTATTCACCAGGGCAGGGCAACCCACTGTCACTGTGTTGTGATGCTATATGTGGGTAGGGGTCAGAGAGGGAACAGTGCCAATTACTGGGCTCTTGGCTGGCTTTCAATCACTTTCTCCACTACTCACAAGCAAAATTGGCCCTTCTGGTGCAGATTCCTGGGTGGGTGGGTGGGTTTGTATACATTCTATGACTCTGTGGGTCTCTCCAATGAAGTTTCCTGTGAGGCCTGGAGTTTTTCCTGCCACCACAACCCCCACAAGTTTCTACAGCCAGAGGTTTTGAGGCTTTATTTCCCTGCGTTGGAACCCTGGGCTGCGTGGTCTGTCTCATTCTCCACAAATGTGGGACCGCCACCTTGCCACAAGTCCTCTCCACCCTGGCTGCCTGTCTCTGCCTCTCCTACTGGTCTAGATGAATGTTTCTTCTTTAACTCCTTGGTTGTCAAACTTCCATACAGTTCAATTTTCTGGCAGTCCTGGTTATTTCTGGTTTTTAAATTTGTTGTCATTCTTCTTTTGGTTGTGTGAGGAGGCATAATGTGTCTACCTACGCCTCCATCTTGGTCAGAAGTCCTTACTTATGTAACTTTTTAAAAGAGTGATCAAAGTTACCAGATAAAAATATTTGTTCTATGCCAGGCAATTATGATTGGATCAAGCTGTAAGGCATAAGTAAGGTTCATGACAGAAAGAGGGTGGTGAAGTAGTATGGCATGTGAGAAATTTGTTCTAACTCCTTGTTAAATCTCTTTTACCAGTTGAGGAATCATATTGGTGAATTCTATCCAGCCAATCCAGAATTAAAACCATTAAAGAAATCATAAGATTTAAGTTCTTAGTGTGCTGAAACAGCATTGGCTATTTGAAGAAAAGAGAAGGGGCAATAGTCTCATGCTGATCACAAGTTTCTCAAAACTATGTTAGTCAATACATAATAAATTAAAATGTATGAATTTTAATAAATCAAACATATGACTTCATTAGGAGGCATGAATTTCTTCTATGGGTTTCTAATTATAACCTACTCCAGCCCAGGAATTTAGAGGTACTTACTTTCAGAGATACGTACTTTCAGAGATACTCTATAGGCATTATTTTGCTCTGCCAGATGTCAGCAACCCATAGCACCCATATATAAAAGAGTTCATGCCTTTTTATTACAGCTGCATACCTCCCTTCTAGCTATCTCTAAGTGGCTATCAAGAGAATTGGTGGTCAGACTAGTAATGTGCCTGGTCTCATCTCTACAGGCTGACACATGGTATTCTGTCCTCTTCTCTCTAATAAGTTGGTGAGATCTACATCCACAAGCTCATTAAATCAGACCATAGTTAGGTTTCTGCCTGTACATCCTACTCCTAATTGATCTAACAGACCATAAAAAAGGGGATGAAACACATCTTTCAGACAAAACTAATGGCTAAGTTAGTAGTTCCCAGAACTCCTCAGCAGACTAAATAATACTGTCTACTCAACCATCTTCCCTTAGGCATTCCAAAGTCTCCATATTGGGGACACTGTCTAGTCGTCACATCAATTTTCAGCTCTAAGGATTTATTTTGAACTGTTTAGACTGGGTCTCTGCTTAAGCAGAATATGCACTAGAAGTATATATTGTGTTGTGAGAGAAATGGAAAATGGAGCTAAAACCTATGACTACCTCAAATCTCAAATCTCCAGTATTCCTTTCTCTTCCAGAAAGTATATTTTAACTATTTTCAGTCACTTATGTTTAATGTGAAGGAGTCAAATTATCACTTGAGAGCTTGTTTTGAAAAGGAGTATGAGGATACAAGGCATACTCAAGAAAGGAAGAACAAAAACCAGGTACTGGACAGGCTATAGAGGCAGGGGTAGGAGTAGGTTTGACCTGTTTACTTCCCAGTTTTGCCCACAATATGCATGTCCCCCTGTGTTATCTAGATTCATGGTATTAAACAATAAGAAATGTATTACCAAACGGCTGCCTCTATACCGAGGAAAGCCCTAGGACTGATCCTTCTAAGGAATGCGGATGCTACTGACACTGTTCATTAAATGTCTGTTCCTCCCGCTCACACAAGGGGTCTCTCCAAGGTAGAAAGAAATAATTAGTCGAGCTGTGGTGAATAAAAAATAGGTAATCCAAAGATGGAGCAGCTCAAAAGCCTCCACATCTACATTCTGATAGAATACTCAAAGTGTAACTGTCCTGTAATTTCAAATGTTCTCAGGTAAGGCTGTTTCCTAAACAAAATTGGCAGACAAATCAAGTCCTCCAAATCTATTGTCCTTTTGCTTACCTGACAGGGGCTGATTCTTTGTCCAGCTACTCCTGGAGGCTGTGGAGTCTGCCTCCAGGATGCTGCTGCTGTGAGACTTTGGGATGTGACGCCAGGAAGGTGCTAACACAGCTGATCTCTTAGCACTTGGATCCCTTCAAAAGAGAAACCAGAATCTAGTGAAAGCAGCAGGTGATAACTAGCAACATTCCTAGGACAAATTCCCTCAAAACACCAACAAAGCATTGAATTAGTACAATGAAAGTATCTGCTAAATTACTTCTAATGAACTGAAATACCCACTCATTACCCCATCTTATCTCATCTCAATCCACTTTGTACATCTAGTGCAGTGTCTGGCACAAAATTTATTTAATGAATATGGATTGCCTTCCTCTTTCTTATACCTTTCCAGCATCTTCTAATGTGTAAAACTAAACAGGGTGGAGTGGCCAGGGAAGAGCAATGTTAAAGTATGAGGATGTGGTTATCACCCTGTAGAAGAAGCAATGGCTCCTTTCAAAGTTAGTTGTACTGTCAGGAAACTTGCCTCTGTGGCAACTCAGTAAAAACAATACATGAAGATCTGAAATTTATAAAGCAAAGTGGGCCCTATGAACATGGTGCAATGAGGACTATACTGTCATTGTTATCTTATGGCATTATGAATACCATTGGCTTCATAAAACACAGGGTGCCCAGTGACCCTAAAAAAAGAACCTATCCTAAAAATGAAAGGCAAGAATAAATAACAATTGGATTTTGTCTCTGACCTTAGGACTACATAAGTTTTGATTCATTAATTTATTCTTTTATTAAAAGTTATTTACTAAATAATTATTTTATACATAATACTTTAAAAGTTGCCTTTCCTTTCTCAAATGCCTTTGCTGTTTCTCCCAGCAGAGGGAGCTGTTGCCATAGAAAGTTGATAGAGCAAACTGCCCATAAGGTGGTAATAAAGTGCGCCTCTCCACTGTCTGAGTTGATAAGCCTCTTGGTGGCTCAGGCTGCTGCTAGGGACAATGCTGCTATTCAAAGTCCAAACAATACCTGCAGACACTTGAGCTCTCAGGCAGGGCTGCATCCAGGCTGACAGGGCTGCTGCTGTTCCTATCACTGCTCTCGTAGCCAGATTCCATTCGCTGGATGAGGCGAGGGTGCTGCTCTAAAACGTGAGAGCCTGGCCGTGCTGGGACCCAAGGCTTGTATTGAGGGCTTGGCCCACCAGTTTTAAAGTCATAAGCAGGTGGCTTGCTTAGTTCTTCTGGTGTAAGTTCTTTAGCTGTCCCAGTCAAAGGACAAATATGAAAAGGGAGGGAGGTTTAGCATCTGCATCAAATCAAGACATAACTAACACCTCCCTCCACCTATTCCTTTACTGAACTTATATCCCCAAAAGACCCAACATTGGGGTAAAAATGAACCTTGTCAAATCTACCAAAGAACCCAGGTTTTTTAAATACATAAATCATCTTTATTCTGAAGCCCGATGCTTCCCTAATTATGTTCTCACCTGAGTCCTCAGAAAATGGGCTGAGCTGCGTATAGCCACAGTGCTTCCTTTTGTCCTTACTAAAGATACTGTCAATATTCAGAGACTCCCGTTTGGGTCTCCACGTTGGACGATACTTGTTCGAAGAACTGGATTTTGACTCACTGCTAGTGCTCTCTATTTCCCAATCACGAGGCTGTAAAGGAAGGTTCCTAGGAGGTCTTTTGTCCACCTGGTCTCCTCCTTTCCCCACAAAAGGAGATCCTAGGTTGGTCTGAGAAGCCAGGGATGGTCTGTTGTGGATCATATTACTAACTGTCTCTTTAAAATCTCTTAGTCTGTTGGTGCCGCTGGATGGTTTAAAGGTGTTCCTAGGAGCCTGCTTCTCTTTCAGTGTTTCTCCTAAAAACCAAATAATGAAACAAATATAAATGTTTAAAGTGCTTGTGGATACCCAGATCCCAAAACTGAGAAAGTAAGGAAAGCTCTCTGAGCAGAAAAGAGAAGCCGCAGTCTGAAGTGTGACAGGTCTGATAAAGCGAATTGGAAAGAGAAGTAATGCAGAGTGGCTTGCCTTCACTGTGGTACCCTGAGGCCTGTGGCTCATCGCCTTTCCTCCTAACCCGGCCAGAGCTCCTCTTGCGCTCTATCAGAGACCCTTTCTTGGATGTCAGTTTCTGATTACATTCACTATCAGTCAGGTGTCCTAAAAGAACAAGGAAATGGGGGTAAGCTGGTATCTGAGACTGACCTCCATCCTCTTGAGAAGCTACTCTCCCTCTGGGATTCATGACAGTGGCACACATTTAGTGTGCCCGTGGATCGAGAGCTGCAGGGGTTACGGCTACCAGATTTAAATGTAGCAGGAATCTCTTAATAGATAAATACAAAGAAGCTCAAGTAGTTAATGGGAGCTTCCAAATTTACAGTGTTTTCTGAGCAATTACCAGTCTCAATCCCAGTAATCTTACGAACACATTACTTTATACTTTTTAAAAGGTAAAAGTTGTAAAGACTGTATAAAAATGTCATGTGCCAATGTATTTTCACTCTTATAAATAGAAGACAAAGCTTTCCTTTTGTTTACTTAGCAACACATACCAAGTAAAGCCTAATTTTTATTACATCTGGTATTATCCCTGGTGTCCCAGTCCCTGCTCACAAGAGCTCTGATTGTGTATGGCTTTAAGACCCAGTTCTAAACCATTCTTAAGTGTGAATCATTTAAAAGAACATCTGAACTTTTTGAATAATTCTCATTCCCATCCCCAACCATGCTTCACCAAATGATTATACTTCCTAGTTCCTCAATACAAATTGCTGGGAAACCCAGAAGATCTGGGCTTTTTATATAACTTGCCTTCCTTCATGCCCAGTGTATACGAATATATGAGTATGATTTGACAACAGCAAAGGTCAGATTCCAAAAGATATAATCATCTAAGATGCTGGCGGCCAGAGGTGAATTAAACAACTGAATTAAATTGAAAGGCAGGCTTAGCAAAAATCCCCTAGGTTCTCAAATGCATTAAGAATTAACAAAAATTTGGTTTCACCCCTGACTAGTATGGTTCAGTGGACTGAGCGCTGCTGGACTGTGAAGTAGAGGGTTGCTGGTTCGATTCCCAATCAGGACACATGCCTGCCTGGGTTGCAAGCCAGGTTCCCAGATGCGGGAAGTGCGAGAGGCAACCACACATTGATATTTCTCTCCCTCTCTTTCTCCCTCCCTTCCCCTCTGTCTAAAAATAAATAAAATCTTAAGAAAAAAGAAATTTAAAAATTTTTGTTTCATATGTTAGCATATGAAAATCCTTGTGCATATTCAGGTATCAGCAATATAGTGATATGGCTACATTTACCGATGCAATCTTTTATTGCTTTTATCTGATCCTTTGCTACCTCTGGACCCAAAAGAGAGATTTAAGAAAGGAGGAAATAACTGGGAGCTACCGAAGTACAAATGCTAAACTAATGGAGACATGCTCCCCTACCCTCAGCCATTCACAAACCTTTAATATAAACTTGAATATCCTAAAATATATGCTTTATTTATCCTGTGACTTATCTTCTCCCTAGTTCACAGTTTTAGAAATATGGTTTTACAAATATCACACTTTGCAATAGTAATTTATGCAATAGTCATCAAAAGTAATCCAATGTGAATCTGACCAAACCTCTAGATCCAACCAACTTTTTTTTTTAATTTAAATGAATGTTCAAGTACAGTTTTCGCCCCCTTACTCCCATTCAAGTCCTCCC
>PVIA01012530.1:12555-37405 GCA_004024845.1 Tonatia bakeri | reverse complement strand
TGAGCACAAAGGGGCAGTCAGTCTCTTTCTTACCCAGTGAGGATACATGAGCAAAGTTCTCCAGCATCACATCCAGGTACAGGCGTCTCTGAGCCTCATCAAGGAGGCACCATTCTGTCCTGGACAGATACACAGCCACATCCTCAAAGGTCACAACAACCTGTCAGAATTTAATAAAAATGAATCCAGAATAGTCTGTTTGAGACCAGCCCTGCCAATGCTATTTTAGACAAATCTTACCCACTCTCAAAACCATCCAGGATGCCCAGCATAGAGAGGAAAACAGCCCTGCTGCCTACTATCTCATCAGTCTCATTAATCACTCACATTGCCCTCAGCAACAACAGCAATGATTGGTCCCACAGCAGATAAGTAGGCATCCATTTTCAGGCCAAGCCTTCTGGGCTGCATCCCTCCTGTCCACCAATTCTACTGAGTCTCCCAGACCATGCCTCTTCAGCAGAGCCACACATGGGCTTATGTTTCACTCTTCAATCCCCACACCAAGGACCCAAGACAGAGTTCACACTTTCTCTAACTGGGCACAGTGTAATTCTTCCTCCTTCACAGCTTCACACCTCAGTTTCACTTCCTTGGCTCTGCCACCTCCTGCTCCACACAACAGGCATCACTCTGAGAGCAAAGGGTACTTAGAATATGGCTTCCAGACAGTGCTTACATGTTTCAGAATGATCTAGTACAACTGAGGCAGGGCAGAAAGAATTTAGAGAAATCTCCTCACAGATGTAAGGAGGGTGTAGGAAGCCACACAGGTAGCTTCAGCCCCTCCCTCCCCGCACCAACAAAGGAAAACAGTTAATGGTGGGAAGACTCTTGGGCAATCAGGGAACTGCAATCTTGAAGCACCCCTTCCAGACAGGAGTCCTACTCAAAAGTGGCGGCAAGGATCTTGCAGAAATAGCCCCCACCTAGGAAATGGGTAAAACCCCAAGAACTATCTCAGCAATTGTTCCTACTCTTCTGCTG
This sequence comes from Tonatia bakeri, assembly GCA_004024845.1. Taxonomy (NCBI): domain Eukaryota; kingdom Metazoa; phylum Chordata; class Mammalia; order Chiroptera; family Phyllostomidae; genus Tonatia; species Tonatia bakeri. Next base: position 36,418 of record PVIA01012530.1, on the reverse strand, counting down.
ACCTGACTCCACTTGGAGGCACACGTTTTGCTTCCTGCACTGTGTCGCCCACACTGGCCTTTCTTTTTTTACCTGAATAAAACTTGCTTTAGTCTCACCCTGATTTGTATGCAAATAAACCGTAGGCCTGTCCATGACCCGACGGTTGTTTGACACGCCAAGGTTTTCTGAATGTGCCAGGGCATGAGCAGTCTTCGGGGTGTTATGGATTCAGGAAGAAAACTGCCGTCGGCCCCCGAGTTCCTCACCCTTTTCTGCTCCGGTCACACCACGTGTCACCCATGACCGTCTCACCGGAAAGGATCGCTGGCGCCTGGGCTCCAGGACGTGACAGACACGCCACGCCTGGCCTGCAGGGCGGCTCGGTGCGGCGAAGGGGATGGACAGGGGTCCCGCACTCACCTACACCCCGCGCCTGAGCGCGCCCGCCGCCACCGGACTTCGTGGGCCGAGGGGAGCCGGAGCAGCAGGCAATAAGGGGGTCCCTGGGCTGCCTCAAAGACCCGTCACTCGAGCAGCTTTGCTGGGTCTCACAGCTGCTGAGGAAACCATATCTCTGCCGCCTGCTCTACTGGACTTCCGCACCGCACACCCTGACTTTAATAGCGAAACTGAGAGAACCGGAAATGCCAGTCAACAGAAGGCAAAAGTCCCGCCTTACAGTAGTACCCTACCGGAAACGCATTTCAGAGTTTTTATTGGCTCATCGTCCTGCTCTTCCACGCCTGCCTTCTAGGTAATGGAGATCTTACACTCCAGGATGGCATCCTGAATTACGCTAACGATTTCCAAGAGTAGATTTGCAAATTTACACCCCAAGAAGACCCTGAGAATGATAAGTGCGCAGAATCGCCTTCCAGTGGAGAACATTTGTCGGGCGAGGGTCCCTGGTACGCCCGCAAGGCCTTTGATTCAGGGCATATGACATGTGGATCCTTCAGGCTGGATGTGGTGGTGGAGGTAGTTCAAGTCCCTAACTTAGCTAGTCTTCCTCAGTTGAACTTGCTTAGCTAAATTAATCTATTAAAACATGCACTGCCCTGGCTGGCGTGGCTCAGTGGATTGAGCGCCGGGTTGCAAAGCAAAGGGTCACCAGTTGATTCCCAGTCAGGGCACATGCCTGGGTTGCAGGCCAGGTCCCCAGTGGGGGCATATGAGAGGTAACCACGCATTGATGTTTCTCTCCTCTTTCTCCCTCCCTCCCTCTAAAAAATAAATAAGTAAAATCTTTTTTAAGTCCATCTGTTCCTGCTGCAGAAGTCTTAACTCTGTGCAGCAGTGTGACTGGAATCCACACTGACTTGGTCAGACACTTCTGATTTAAATTATACATTTCTTTGCTGACAATGGAGTATACGTTGAAGACCTCGGAGGCATGCACTTACTGGACTCAGACTAGAAATTTCATGTAAAGTTCCAGACCAATGAATAATGTCCTAATAAAGCTGTTCACACTAACTTGTTTGTTCTCCAGTGCATATTGTCATGTATGAAATGTATAGTAGCACTAGGTCAAATATGAATATATACATACCGTAATTTAAAAATGCTTTAATATTACAAAAGGCGAACCATTACCTGAGGCTTCGTTGAGTTGCATGCAATCTTTTTGCAGTCTGAGGGACTTGTATTCCTGTTGATGAGAATATATTATCTGTTAAGCTCAATAAAGCACATCTCAATAAAGAGGGGTATGACCCATGAGAAGAATCTGTGATATTTTACTAGGTTAATAATCTAGTTCTACCATTATACATATGACAAATATCTCAGAAGAATATTACACAAAACTTTGGAAAAAATAAGATGCATAGTGCCCTGGCTGGTGTGGCTCAGCGCGGGCTGTGAACCAGGCATCACAGGTTCGGTTCCCAGTCAGGGCACATGCCTAGGTTGCAGGCCATGTCCCCCAGCAACCGCACACTGATGTTTCTCTGTCTTTCTCTCTCTCTCCCTCCCTTCCCTCTCTAAAAATAAATAAATAAAATATTTTAAAAAATAATAAGATGCATAGTATAAACATAAATGAGCATTTATTGGTAATTTCCATATCCATAGAGAAAAATTAATTGTGGAAAAGCAGGCACAAATATATTCTGGCAAAGTTATTGGTATTTTTATTAGTGTGAAAATGGTATTGTAGTAATCGTAATGAAAGAGAACTTGTGAATTACAGACATAGTTCAGGATTTGTAGGTGAGATGAGGATAACTATGGCATTGTCGACACAAAAACATTAGGAAAAATTTCAGGAATTATATTTTGTGAGACACCAAGACACACGTGAAAAATCTGTCAATAAAATACAAATAGCAATATAGCAATATAATCAGGCATGGAAAGAAACTTCAAGCTAAAGGATGGGGATGATATTAGAATTCAATAAGAGTTTGAACTGAACTTGAAAATGAAGAGATACCTCATCTCTGCTTAGGGAACTATAGCTGTGCAACGGTTATTATTCTCTTTAACATGACCTACACTTAATTCTTCTCCTATAGACTGAAAACTAAAAAGTATACTTGTATCTCTCCAATAACTGGGAAAACTAGTTTGACTTGTGACTAGTGATTTTACCATGAAAATGCAATGACAACAAAATAATGCTCTGAAGTCCCAGGTCACTTACATGGCATGCTCAGGACTTCTTCCTTGCTCATCTGTGATTTATCAATTGATTTAGCAACCAATTGATAAATCACACATGGAAATGGAAAATAAGTAACATGTAGAAGGGCTTTAGAGATTCAGCACTAATCCAAGACATTATATTGAAAGCAGTATGGAGGGAACAAGGGGAAAAGGGGCCATTTTTAGAGATCTACCCATGTCATCTGGCACCTTGAATGGATTGTATTGTTAAAGAAAATGTCATGGAAGTAGACCTCAAATATCACCAAGGATACTCAGGCCTCACCCTCTTCTCTGATAAAGACCCTGAGCCATAGCTCAGCTAACTGGGCAGTGGAGAGAGACATTGATTCAATCTGACTTCGCCCACTGACCATTCTCTGGTGCAATCTGGAGTAAGAATCTCAGTTGTGGCCAGAGTGTACTGGGCAGAAGAATGAGGGCCTGTGCTGAGAAGAACTATGTTTCTACTCAAAGATCTTTAGTGTAGACATGGGGAGACTGGAAAGGAGGATGTGGTTACTGAACAGGTCAGGGCAAATAAATGTTAAGCACCTTTTTCTCTTCCAGCCAGTCCTGACACAGTGAAGGATCAAGTGGGTACTGAGTTTCCTGTATGAGGAAGAGAAGAACACTCCACCAAGGAGATAACAATACTATAGTCTTTTAAAGATTTTACCTATGTACTTTTAGAGAAAGGGAGGAAGGGAGGGAGGGAGAGAGAGAGATCAATGTGCAAGAAATACATCAATCATCAGTTGCCTCTTGCTTGCCCCTAGCCAAGGACCTAGCCCACAACCTAGGCATGTGCCCTGACTAGGAATCAAACCACCGACCTTCTGGTTCACAGGCCAGCAATCAGTCCACTGAGCCACACCAGCCAGAGCTCCAGCATCACTTCTGAGTATATCCCAGGTATCACATCCATCTGTCCTCAATACTGCAGATTGAATGTCAGCGACATGCACCAAAAACACTTGAAGTGTCATCCTGAGGCACCACATTCACCAGAGTGGATAATATCAAAGCCAGTCATGACAAAAATGTGTGAACCTACAGAAAGACATGGCCTCAAATCACTGGGTTCTCCTATGTGCCAAGCTGTGTGCTTTGATCAAAATGAAATTAGACAAAATGCATGCTCTGCCTGCTGTGGCTCAGTGGACTGAGTGCCAGCCTATGAACTGAAGGCTTGCCAGTTCAATTCCTAGTCAGGGCACGTGCCTAGGTTGCGGGACAGGTCCTCAGCGGAGGGCATGCTAGAGGCAACCAATTGATAAATCACACATCAATTGCTGCTTCTCTCTCTCTTTCTCCCTTCCCCTCTCTCTAAGAATAAATAAAACTTTAAAATGCAGCTAAGTTTCAAAGTAGTTTTCCTGGAGAAACCACTGAAAATGACAGCATTCTCATGAACAGTATGAGGCAGATGTTAAGCACTCTAAGAGATCAGAAAAATGAGAAAAATTCATGATAACTGCAACAATAAAAACAGCAATAGCAACTGAGTTTCTCATTTCCCCAGTGTTTGCTATCTCCTGCCTTACACTAAGTACTCAGTGTGAAATGGCAGGGATTGACCCCAGCTCTGGAACCAGACTCAGGAATTTGAATCCATCCTCTTTAACCTGACTTCTGTCTGTTGTGTGACCTCGGAAAAATCCCTTCCTATTCCTGATCCTCAATCCCAAAACTTACAATAACAGTTACTAATCAGAATGTGCAGCTGAGCTTCTGGCCAAGATGGAGGCATAGGCAGTCGCATTGTGCCTCCTCACACAACCAAAACTAAGGACAACAAAAATTGAGAAACAAAAACAACCAGAACAGAGAGAAATGAAATGAACTGAACGGAAGTCACACTACAGTATATCCAGAATGGTAAGGAGAGGCGGAGTCGGAGGCCTGCGGAGAGGGGTCCCGGTGGGAAGAAGCGCTGGCAGGCAGGCGCGGGCATGCAGGGTACAGAAGGCAGCTGACGGACCAGTGGCAGACCCTGGGCTTGGGAGGCGACTAGCAGATCCAGTGAGGGGCTCAAGGCAGCGGGCTGTCCGCAGTCACACATTTGCGCGCAAACTAAGTGAAAATGGGCAGCGACACGGACTGCATGGCCCAGGGACCCAGCGCCGCCGGGTTTCAAAGCTTAAAAGCCCCGACTAGGAGCTGAGGCTGGGAGATTTTCTCAGCCTCACACGAGACTTTTTGGGGAAACCCACAGAGTTCGAGAAAGTGCACAGGCCCACCCGCCCGGGAGCCAGCACCGGAGGGGCCCAATTTGCTGGTGGGAGGCAGAGGAGAGGACGGAAGTCCTGAAGAGAGCCGAGCAGGCGCCACTGTTCCCTCTCAGACCCCGCCCCCACATACAACAGTCACAACCCAGTGACTGCGGTGCCCCGCCCTGGTAAACACCTAAGGCTCCGCCGCCCTTACGTATCAGCCACAACCAATCAAAGGAAAATAAAAAAATAAAAAAGATGGCTCAAACAGAATTGAAGGCCCAGAGCCAATTTTTTTAAGTGACCAAGAAATAGCCGACCTATCAGATGCACAGTTCAAAGCACTGGTGATCAGGAAGCCCACAGAATTGGTTGACTTTGGACATAAGTTAGATGAACAAATGCAGGCTATGATAAGAGAAATGAAGGAAAACGCACAGGGAACCAATAGTGAGAGAAAGAAAACTGGGACTCAAATCAATGGAGTGGACCAGAAGGAAGAAAGGAGCAACAAAACAGAAAAGAATGAAGAAACAAGAATTCAAAAAAATGAGGAGAGGCTTAGGGACCTCCAGGACACCTTTAAACGTTCCAACATCCAAATTATAGGGGTACCAGAAGGGGAAGAGGAAGAATAACAAATTGAGAACTTATTTAAACAGATATTAAAGGAGAACTTCCCCAATCTGGCAAGGGAAATAGACTTCCAGGAAGTCCAGGAAGCTCAGAGAGTCCCAAAGAGGTTGGACCCAAGGAGGAACATGCCAAGGCACATCACAATTACATTAGCCAAGGTAAAAATGAAGGAGAGAATCCTAGAAGCAGCAAGAGACAAGGAGACAGTCACCTACAAAGGAGTTCCCATCAGACTGTCAGCTGATTTCTCAAAAGAGACCTTACAGGCAAGAAGGAGTTGGAAAGAAGTATTCCAAGTCATGAAAGACAAGGACCCACATCCAAGGTCGCTCTATCCAGCAAAGCTTTCATTTAGAATGGAAGGGCAGACAAAGTGCTCCTCAGACAAGGCCAAGTTAAAGGAGTTCATCATCACCAAGCCCTTATTATATGAAATGTTAAAGGGACTTACCTAAGAAAAACAAGATTAAAAATATGAACAGTAAAAAAAAAGTCATCAAATGGAGGGTTAGAAACAGGGAAGTGGGAGGAGGAGAGAGGGGAAAAGATATAGAGAATAATTAGCATAGATGGTAGGTAGAAAATAGACAGTGGGAGGGTAAGAATAGTATGGGATATGTAGACACTAAAGAACTTATGACACATGGACATGAACTAAAGGGGGGAATGTGGGTGGGAGGGGGTGGGCAGGGTGGGGGGAGTGAAGGGGGAAATGGGACAACTGTAATAGCATAATCAATAAAAAAAAGACTAAAAAAAAGAATGTGCAGTTGAATTAAAAAGAAACTAATCAAAAAGGAAAACCCGCAATACCATGTATAAGTGTTGACTGAATTCTGTTATGTCTAATGATCCTCACAAGGGTATCATTAGTGTCTTTATTAACTTCATATCAGTCAGTGAAGTGAGTTTTGGGGAGATTTACTGTCACCAAGAGATGACCCAGTGGGGGATCCACGCTGAGACCTAGGAGCCCTGAAGACACCTCCTCCACATTGAAAAGTCTGTGTGGGCTGAAGCAGATATGGGGAATCTGATAAGCTCCACTCGTTTCCTTTTTTAAACTACATTAAATTGATTATATTATTATCATTATCCCAATTTTTTGCCCTTTGCCCCACCTCCACCGAGCACCCTGCACTTCCACAGGCAATCCCTACACCATTGTTCATATCCATGGGTCATATGTGTAAGTTCTTTGGTTACTCCATTTCTGTACTTTACATCTCCATGGCTGTTCTATAACTACCAATTTGTACTTTCTTTTAAAAGATTTTATTTATTTTCAGAGAGAGGATAAAGGAGGGAGAAAGAGAGGGAGACAAACATCAATGTGAGAGAGAAACATCAACTGGCTGCCTCTTGCATGCCCCCAACCAGGGACCTGGCCTGTACCCTAACTGGGTACAACCCAGGCATGTACCCTAACTGGGAATTGAACCAGAGACCTTTTGGTTCACAGGCCAGCACTCAGTCCACCAAGCCATACCAGCCAGGACCCAATTTATACTTCTTAATCTCCTCACCTCTTCACTCATTCTCCCACCTCCTATCTGACAACCACCAAAATGTACTCTCCATATCCATCATGTGTCTGTTCTTGTTTGCTTAGTTTGTTTTTAGATGCATTTGTTAATAGGTATGTATTTACTGTCATCTTATTTTTCATAGTTTTGATCTTCTTTTTTTAAATACATTTTGTTTTCTAAGAACCGAGGGTAGAAGGTCCCAGGAGTGAGGCCTGTGCATGGCACCCACAGCAGATAACTGGCAGTGTAGCCACTGCCTTTCATATAAGCACCAAGTCCTAAGTCAAGGCTGCTCATTACCCCTGTTTTACAAAGGAAGAAACTGAGGCCCATAGACAGCATCATTTTTCTTGAATCATAGCAGTGGTCAATAATCCAAGAATGAAACCCAGGTTGCAGGCCCAAGATATTCTAAACACTGATCTCTTCTCTTTGGCTTCCAGGAGGGACTTGAGTTGAATACCCATTAATACTCATTTACCCAGTTCATTTTCAAGTCCTGCTCTAGTCCAGAGGATAGATCATAAAGTGAAAATTACTTGTTCAAGGAGTGAAGATAGGTGACATTATGACATACATCTTTGTTGTTTTACTATTTGTTAAAGAGAGGAGACCAAATCAATAAAAGAATAGGAAAATTGTGTGAGCACATATTTTCTAAAAGCATATCAGTCATGCATGCACACCTGCAAAAATACTCATGATAAATCTTTAGGGAAATGCAACTAAAATGACAGAGAGATCATGATGAACATATAAAAAGAGGTTAAATTAATAAAAATTGAACAAATCAAGACTTTGTTAGAGTGCGGAAATGCAACCCTCATACACTATGAGTAAGAATGCAGCCCTGGTTGGTGTGGCTAAGTGGTTTGAGTGCTGGCCTGTGAACCAAAGTGTTGCCAGTTTGATTCCCAGTCAGGGCACATGCCTGGGTTGCAGGACAGGTTCCCATTTGGGGCCCGTGAGAGCAACCACACATTGATATTTCTCCCTCCTGTCCCCTTTCTCTAAAAATAAACAAACAAACAAACGAATGAATAAATCTTTTTTAAAAGAATGTATAATAAAGGACAATTAGTTTAGATCATACATTGTTAGGTTCTTCAAACTTTAAACATTCAATTTCTGAGACGTATTTGTACTGAGAACATATAAAATTAAACTCAGATATTTCCTCAGAAAGTTTTCTTCAGTATCTTTACACTGCAAAAAAAATACATGTCATACAATCTAGCCATTTATACTGTGAGAACTCTCCTATGTCAAAAAGTGTAGATTTATAGCTAAAGACTTCCCATGTTCACTTCATGCTTGAAGTCTTTAACCAGTGTGAACTGTGATTCAGGTGATAATGACTACAAGGTAAAATATTTCTCACATGTGATGTCCCCATAAAGCCTATCTTCTGTGTAAACTGATGATACAAAAAGAAAAAAAATAGAAAAAAGAATTCCCCCCCTCACATTGTACTCTTAAGACCATTTCCCAGAGGGAAATCTCTGAATATAATGGAGATTAGTGCTCCAAAAAAGAATTTCTCATATTGCATGTACATTTCAAACTTATCACCTGTATGACCTTGGAGAAGATAACAAAGGAAATGGCTAGACATAAAACAATTCCCAAATTTTCTTTTTTTAAAAGATTTTATTTATTTTTATTTTTAAACAAAGAGAAAGGGAAGGAGAAAATGAGGGAAAGAAACATCAATGTGTGGTTGCCTCTAGTGTGCCCCTCACTGGGGACCTGACCTGCAATCCAGGCATATTCCCCTACTGGGAAAGGAACCGTCAACCCTTTGATTCACAGACCAGCACTCAATACACTGAGTCACACCAGCCAGGACCAAAATTTTCTTAACTTCCAAGAACTTAGTCATTGTGAATTTTCTAATGATAATGAAGGACATGGATACTGGCAAAGTATTCCCCATATTCACAGCACTCAGAAGGCATTTCTACAGTGCAAACTCTCTCATAATAATTGAAATTACTGGTATAAGAAAAGGATTTTCCAAATTCACTGAAGGCATAAGCCTTTTCCTCAGTGTGAACTCTCGGAAGACAACAGAGGTGCCTGATACAGATGAAGGATTTCCCACGTTCACTGCACTCATACGGCCTTTCCACCATTGTGAACTCTCATATGACAATGAAGGTTAATGTTATAGATAAAAGACTTCAGGTTTTTACTGTAATGCTAAGGACATTTTTGCATGTGAACTTGGATTCTAATGGAAGTGACTGCTACAGGTAAAAAGTTTCTCACAGTCTCTGCACACAGAAAGCCTTTATCCAGTGTGAACTCTTCAATGAAGAAAAAAGGCACAGTTACTTTTGTAAGCTTTTCCACATTACTGCACTCACATGGGCTTTTCTCCAGAATGAACTTGACAGTGTTGAATAAGGTCAGAGCTCTTTCTGAAACATCTCTTACACTCACTGTACTCATAAGGTCTTTCTTCAGTGTAACTCTCTGGGGTTAATGAAGGGCAAATCTCCAGGGAAAAGATTTCCTACATTCACCACACTCATAAGGCCTTTCCCCAGTGTGAACTTTCTGATGGCCATGGAGGGCAGAGCTATTGGTAAAAGATTTCCCACATTCACAACACATACAACACTGTCTTTCTGTAAGGAAACTCTTGTCCTCAAAAAATGTGTAGTCACATTCATAGGCTTTCTTGCATTCTCTAGAGGTATAATAACATTTTCTATTTTGAAAGTTACTCCTGACTTAGAGATTTCCTTTGCCCTGTGCATGATGTGAGTAGCCAGTTGCTTGAGATATCCTGAGCTGATTAGGAAATACTTCCCATTCCAATTAGAGGTATAAGGTGTCCATGACACATGGAAACTGCAGCTCTTTTTTCCATGTGAGACCCTGTCCACACTGCTTATGAAATCATTGTGTGTTGTATCCCGCTCCTGCTGCTGGTGACTCTGTGCACTGAAATAAAATGGTTTTGCACATGCCCCACACCGCAGCAGTGTCAGTCTCTGTTGTGTTCCCTGGTGGTCAACCAAGTGGAAAATGTCTCACAAGAGGGCTGTCTCTCACAGGGGTGGCTCCTCTGGGAAGGCAAAGGTGGCTTGGGATTTTTAGTCTGCAACACTCTTAGAGAAACATTCTGTTCAGTGGGTGCCTCCACATCCTCTGCTCCACAGCAGCAACCTGAACAGAAACCAATGCTGGTAAAATACATACTGAAGTAGGGAAGGGGTATGCTCACCACAAATTTGCATCTGTCACATCAAGGCATGATTTTGTTATGATTTTCAAGATACATGAGACAGACACTGAGAAAGTGGTTGTTGTGCATTACCAGGCCACTAAGACAATAAGTAATGGGCACCTCACTAAATGAAGGATGGTAGGATAGGACAGGAAACAAGGAAGAGGCAGGATTTAGAAGTTGTTCCTGTGCTTATAGCACCTGCAAAAGCCCTCCTGGTAGTGACGTCAGGCTGTATAGAGAAATGTGGATGTACCCAAAACCATGAAAATCTACCGCAGCAGAGAAGATGCTGTGTTTGGTTCATATAGAAACATGGGCACACTTCAAGGTGACACAGGCATTGAGCAAAGTTTTAGAGCACAGCAAAAAGACTCTGCAAAGAAATGGTTGTGGGGTAGAGGTCAGAGAGGCAGAGTTCAGGCCTGGCTGGAAGTCAGAGTACTAACGATAACTATGAGACTATCAAACAGGCCAAGTGCCAACACTGAGAAAGGAGAATACATTAAATGTTGTCACTCACAATGGTAATAAAATGCAGTTAAGCAGAACAAGTTCCTCATTGTGTCTTAACAAAGTCCTGGCATCAAACCCTCCCCAAGTGTCATTCACCATCACCAGAGACCCTGTGAGCCCATCCTGTGTTGGCTAGACTCATGTCCCTCTTGTGCTACAGAGAGGACTCTTCCAATTCCCTCCCAGTTGAGCAGTTACATTGAATAGTGATGATGCAACTCCTCAGAGAAAACAGAAGAGATAAATAACCAACATGTTGTAGAACATCTCAGCACAAATGGGACAAAAGAAAAAGATCTCTGTAGGCAACATCAGTAGAATGGCAGGATAAAAAATGCAAATATTCAACCCCATTCAAAAATAATTAGACAATTATCCCTGATGAAAAACAGTGCTTGAGGAAAAGGGGAAATGCTTAGGAGACCCATTTTCCAAAGAGCCATAATGTGGAGCATAAAACACAGAACTGTACAGAAAGAATTGCAGGAGAGACTAGCTAGCAAAGATGGTTAGATTCAAAAGACAAGGGTAAGAGCTTCCGCTTAAAGCCTTAGCACTTGTGCTACCATGGACTCTAGTGGCCTGTGTTGTGAATGACCATGGCAACTGTTGTCTGTGAGAAGTTTCAGATTCTCTAATATCTGCAAACTCTTCACAGATTTCATCTTAAAGTAACCTGTAGAGTTTGTCAGCATGGAATCCCCTTGTCTACATTTCTTATGAAAGAATAACATCAGTATGTCCCCGGTAATCTTTGCCACTAAATACTGCAACAGAGATTGATATACATTTGGAAAACGCAGGCCCTGGGCACAAAAAAACCTACAATCTTCACTACTCTGACATTAGCTGATGGGGCAGCAAGAAGAATGCAAATTGAATCTTGTCTTCACCTAAAACACAACATATCACCTACCAAGCACCATTGTATCCATGAACAGATAAAATTATATCTCACCCTGGCTGGTATGGGTCAATAGGTTGAGCACCAGCCTTCAAACAGAAAGGTGGCTGGTTGGATTTCCATCAAGACACTTGCCTGAACTGCGGGCCAAATCTCCCATTGGGAGCATGGTAGAGACGACCAATTATTGTTTTTCTCCCACATTGATCTTTCTCCCTTCCTTGCCTCCACCCTTCCTCTCTCTCTAAATCAGGGTGTCCAACTTGAGGCCCATGGCCACAGGTGGCCCAGGATGGCTATAAGTGGCCCAAAATTTTGTCTTTAGTGGCCCAAGACAAAAATAATAAATTTACTTAAAACATTATGAGATTTTTTTGTGATTACATGTTATAATGTCACATAAAATAAACATACCTATACTCTTGCTATTTGTACATGTGTGGCTTCAGTTTTGCTGTGTTGTGTGGCTTCCAGTGTGTTATCTTCCAAGTGCAAACAGTAGAATTCACACTATAAGATGTTATAAGTGTTCTTGGTGACTTAGTGAGGCAGCAATTATCAATAACACTTCAACCCACCTTTGTAATGTTAGGCACTTAATGTTATTTAGAAGTCAGGTAAGCAGTCTTATTTGATTATTTTTTGAATATTTCATTTATTTATATTAGAGAGAGAAGAAAGGAGAGAAAAAGAGAGGGAAACATTGATGTGTGGTTGCCTCTCACGTGCCCCACACTGGGGACCTGTCCTGCAACCCAGGCTTGTTCCCTGACTGGAAATTGAACCAGTGATGCTTTGGGCCGCAGGTCAGCATTCAATCCACTGAGCCACACCAGCAGGGCCTTATTTGATTATTAAAGGTACTTATACACCTCTCACATGGCCCCCGCACTTTACAATTGGTGTCTGTCCTGCTCTGCTTCAGCAGCCAAGGGATGTGGAAGGGCCCAAACCTTGCTATTTTACTGGCAGTTAATTTTCATAATAAAAGTAAACAAAGTCCCTTATCTCATATTATTTTTTAAAATCACAGCATGGCTTCTACAACATCTCAAAAGAAAAAAAAAACAAAAAAAATTACGGATGAAGGAAGATTGTTCAGTGAAAAGTGGACGGATGACTCCTTTTTTATCGAAGCAGATAGGAAGGCACTCTGTTTCATTTGTAGAGAATTTGTGCAAGTTTAAAAGGCCTAAAATTTGAAAAGGCATTATATGTAAAAAACATGCTGACAAATTCAATGTGCATGAAGGATTGTTTCGTAAGGACAAAATAGCGGGTGTGAAAAAAGACTGTCTTTTCAACAAAAATGTTTCAAAATGTTACAACTCAGGTAGACACCATTGCAAAAGTTAGTTATGTAGTAGCATATTTAATAGCAAAAAATCAAAATCATTTACTGATGGTGAGTTTGGTGAGTTTATTAAGCAATGTATAGACAGCATGGCAAATATAATTTGCCCTGATAATAAAGGGGCATATTTCTCAAATCAGATTGGGTCACCAGACTATAGCCAGGTGAACTGAAGAAACTGAAAAATCTATCAAAGAAGTTTAGAGAGTAAAGCTGTTAATTTTAAATGTTATGCTTTGGGCCCTGGCTGGCATAGCTCAGTGGATTGAGTGCGGGCTGTGAACCAGGCATCGCAGGTTCGATTCCCAGTCAGGGCACATGCCTAGGTTGCGGGCCATGTCCCCCAGCGACCGCACATTGATGTTTCTCTCTCTCTCTCTCTCCCTCTCCCTTCCCTCTCTAAAAATAAATAAATAAATAAAATCTTTAAAAAAAAATGTTATGCTTTAGCAATGAATGTTTGCACTGATGCTATAGATATGGCTCAACTTGCCTTTTTATTAGACGTACTGATAATAAATATAATGTCACTGGAGAAATGCTTCCTTTAGTGCCATTATAGGACATGACTAAATCAAGATATTTATATGAAGCAGTGAAAAATATGTTAGTGATATTCTTTGGCCATTGTCAACACATCTGTTATGGTTACTGATGGTGACCCGGCGGTGGTAAGTAAAAGAGAGGGATTTGTAAAAGTAATAGAAGATGGCAAAATTGCTGCCCAAAACTCATGTTTGATGAAGTATCATTGCATAGTACATCAAGAAAATTTGTGCACAAAAGCTTTAAACATGGATAACATCATGCAAATCATCATCAAGACTATAAATTTTATAAGAGCCAAGGGATTGAATCATTGCCATTTCCAAGAATTCCTTAAAAGTATTGATGTTGACTATGGAGATGTCATTTACTTTTTGAAAGTAAGAAGCTAAGTCAAGGTCATATTTTGAAAAGATTTTATGATTTGTGACATGTTATCAAATAGTTTATGGTATCAAAATACAAATTTGTGCTGGAATTTGATTATGAAAACTAGCTTACAAATTCAGGATTTTTAGTGGATTTAACAACTCATTTAAATGAGCTAAACATGCATCTTCCCCTGGCTGGTGTAGCTCAATGAATTGAGCGCCAGCCTATGAACCAAGGGGTCACTGGTTCAATTCCCAGTCAGGGCACATGCCTGGGTTGTGGGCCAGGTCCCCAGTGGGGGGCCTTTGAGAGGCAACCACACATTGATGTTTCTCTCCCTCTCTTTCTCCATCCCTTTCCCTCTCTGAAAATAAATAAATAAAATCTTTTTTTAAAAAAATGCATCTTCAAGATGAAAACCAACTTATTAATACCATGCTTAAAACCATAACAGTGCTCCAAATGAAACTGAAGTTAAGGCAAGCTCAAATTAAGGCAAACAATTTTATGCATTTTGACACATTGGCTAAACACAATTCTACGAACAGTGGAAAATATGCAGTCTTCGTTTTTCAATTTGATACAAGAATTTGAAAGCATTTCAAGATTTCTGAGAAAATAATCAATATTTTCCTATAGCTGCAACTTCATTTTATGTAGACATAAATATGTTACCTGCCAATTTTCAAATGGAATGCATAGAGCTGCAATCTGACATTCAACTTGAAGAAAAATTTGATTGTGTCTCTTTACTGGAATTTTATAGGTCCTACCTTCCCTGAGACCCCTTGCTTCACAATGATGCCTTATTCATCATTGTTATTTGGCTGCATCTACATTTTCGAACAACTATTTTCAAGAATGAAACACATTAAAAGTAAAATTAGAACCAAAATATACGATGAGCGCCTTGAGAACTCATTGAGAGTTGTAGCTACTTCTATCAAAGCAGATATTGATGCACTAGTTTCTGAAATACAACATCAAACATCTCACTAGTTTTATATTGCCCTCTTTTCTAATAAAAACATATTAAAAATACATCAATGATGTTTTATTACTTAGATATGTACAGTTTCTATATTAGTGATCACAAACTTGGGACTTGTTCAATGATTTTAAAAGATTATCAAAATGGCCACTGCATAATTAGGGTTATTATGTGAGGACTTTTTTGCTTATCTGTGGTGGCAGGTACCAAGAAAATTATGTACTGATCTTTTCTTTTTTTGCTCATCAGTTTTCATTAGTGTTTGTGTATTTAATGTATGGTGCAAGACATCTCTTCTTTTTCCATTGTGTCCCAGAGATGCCAAAAGTTTGGACAACCGTGCTCTAAATAATAAATACAGTTATTAGTCCTGTCTGGTGTGGCTCATTGAATTGATTGTCTGTCTGCAAACCAAAAGTTTGCTGGTTCATTTCCTGCTCAGGGCACATGCCCAAGTTGTGGCACAGGTTCCCCGTAGGAAGCGTGTGAGAGGCAACTAACTGATGTATCTCTAGCACATTGGTGTCTCTTACCCTCTCTTTCTCCCTCCCTTCCCCTCTCTCTAAAAAGTACATAAATAAAATCTTACAAAACATAAATAAAATCCTTAACATAAAATATAATTATTTTCTATAGAAAAAGAATTCATCCATAAAGTCTAAAAGAGTAACTATTTCATGAAATACTCAAATATCAACACTAAGACAATAAGAAATATGAAAAAAATCACAAAAACTTCCTGGCTGGTGTAGCTCAGTGGATTGGGCACCAGACTATGAACCAAAGGATCACCAGTTCAATTCCCAGTCAGAGCACATGCCTGAGTTGTGGGCCAGATCCCCAGTTGACAGCATCTGAGAGGCAAACAGTTGATGTATCTCTCACACACTGTTGTTTCTCTTCCTATTTCTTCCTCCTTTCCTGTCTCTCTAAAATTAAAAAAAAAATCACAAAAGGAACGTCACAATCTTAATGTGAATTCCCAATTTGAACACCACAAATTGGTGGTGTGCAAATGCCACAAAAGAATGCAAATAATCATGTTTAAAAATTTTATTGAGCTACAAGCAAATACACATGGAACTCAACATAATGAATTAACAAATATAGTCACAAAATATGGGGTTCAGAGAGTCAGAAATCATAAAAATAATAAAACAAACTGTAGAGTTAAAGAATACAATGAATAAATGAAAACTGCAAATAGAGTTTCAAAAGAAGACAAGATCAAGGAGTAGGATGGATATGTCAACTCAGAGGCAGGATATATAAAAATGAACACTGCCTAAATGAATTTTGAAACACAATAAAAATAACCTATATTTGCATTATGGGACTCCAGGTGAGGTGAAGAAGAGGCAAAAAGAGAGATAAAATAAAGGAAAGGGAAAAAGAGGGGTAAAATTTGTATTGGAAAAAAAAGGAGGTAAAGGTTGACTTCCATATATGAAAAAGAAATGTGAATAAGTGTGTTATCGATTCTCAGAGGTCCCTGTACAGATTCAATGCAAACATGACTTCAGCAAGATGCATTATAACAAAACTGTCAAAAGTCAAACCCAAAGAGATTTTTGAAAGACCAGTGAAAACAGCAACTCTTCATATACGCGACAAGACTCCCTTAAGGCTATCTGGAGGATTTTCTGAAGAAACCTTACAGGCTAGGACAATGTCAAATCATATATTCAAAACACTAAAAGAAAACATCTGCATACTTTAACCAGAAAACCTCTGCCTCAGAAATAACAAGAAAAAACTTTCCCAGAAAGGCAAAAGCTGAAAAAGTTAATATCCACTTACACTGACTTACTAGAAATACCCTCAAGAATTCTTTAAGCTGAAATAAAAGCATACTACATGGAAACACAAAAATGTACCAGCACGTAAAACGCTCTGGTAAGGTCAGGGATGTCATCAAGTTCACAATACTAAACTAGTTCATTGGTGGAATGTACTTTATTTAAGTCTATTGAATAGAATAAAAATAAAGTATATTAAGAATAACAATGGTAACAATAATTTGTGAATAGATATACAAAATGTAAAGATATAAACTGTGACATCAAAGCATAATGGAGTAGTGTGACAGAGAGTCAAAGGGTAGAAATTTTGCATGCAACTGAAGCTTTTTCAGGTTACAATAATATGTTAAGAGTATCAGTTGTTTTATGGAAGTCTAATGGAAACCACACACAGGATCCTATGTAATGGATACACAAAAGAGAAAGGAATCAAAACCTACCACTATTGAAAAGGAGTAAATCACACACACACACTCACACACACAAATATCAGCAAGAGTGAAAGACAAAACAGGAACTACAAAAGAGGCAGAAAACAATGACAAAAGACATTGTTTTTTTAGATTAATGGCATTTTTGAAGGCCATAGTAGGTCCTTCAAAAATTGTCTGATCAAAAGACAAGGAGTGGCGGAAGGGATAAAAAACACAGGATACTAGAGCATTTGAGATCTTGCTTTTTGGCCACTGTCATCAGTTTGACTCAAATAAATACTATAATAATTCTCATGATGGGTAAAAAAGTTGAAGGGATTAAGATGTACAAATTGGAAGTTAACAGAATAGTCATGGGGATGTAAAGTTCAGCACAGGGAATACAGTCAATAATATTCTAATACTTATGAATGGTGTCAGATGGGTGCAAGATTTATCAGGATGAACACTTAGTAAGTTATATAATGTCTAATCACTTGGGTGTACACATAAAACTAACATAATAATGTATGTCAACTTTAAAATTTTTAAATTTAGCCCTGGCTGGGGAGCCTCAGTGGGTTGAATGCCAGCCAATGAACTGAAAGTTCACTGGTTCAATTCCCAGTCAGGGCACATGCCTGGGTGGCAGGTCAGGTCCCCAGGTGGAGGCATGTGAGAGGCAACTGATGGATGTTTTTCTCCCTCTCTTTTTCCTTCCATTCCCCTCTCTCTAGTAATGAATAAATAAAATATTTTTAAATTTTTCTAAATTTGTAAAAATAAATAAATAAGTTGAGGACCAGCCAGGTTTCCCTTGTGTTAAAAGAAAAAAAAATCCTACAAGACACAATATATGTAGCTTACAAGAGACTCATTAGAACTTTATGGACACAAAGAGGTTGAAAATAAAGAGATATAAAAAAATATTCCATACAAATAAAACCAAAGAGCAAGAGTAACTAATATTCTATCAGACAAAATAGACAACCTCAAACACTGTCACAAGAGAAAAAAGTCATCCTAAAATGGTAAAGGAGTCAATCCAACAAGAGGATAACATCTTTAATTACTATGTGCCCAACTGCAGAGCACCTAAGAACATTAAGCAAACAGTATGAAATCTGAAGTCAGAAAACACAATGCAACAGTACTAAGACAACTAAATATTCCCCTTTCAATAATGGGTAGATCATCTGAGTCAAAAGCAGTACGGAATTACTTAAGTTTGACTACACTTTAGAGAAAACAGAACTAATAAATATACACACAATATTTTATACAGCCTTGGACAGTTGGCTTACCTTGATGGGTAGTTGTCTGGTGCAGCACTAAAAGGTTGTGGATTTGATTCCCAGTCAGGGATGACCATGAAGCAACCAATACATGCTTTTCTCTCACATTGATTGAGGTGATCACCGACCAGCAGTGACCATGGAACACTGTGGATGGCTCGTCGACACACGAGAAAAACATACACAGAGACAACCAGGTCCTGTGGGGAAGTAGGAATGGAATGGCCATTCTCTCTAGTGGGGAGTGCTGGGCCACCCTCCCTAGGGGAGAGCCCCTAGGGGAGAGTGCCCCATTCACCTGTCCCAGCAGGCTTTTATTGGGTTCGTTTGCATAAGAATTCAGGTACAGCTCATTACTCATTGTCAGGAAGAAAGTATCAAACAATAGACAACAAGGAAGTCTGAGGGCTTATTTTGAGTCAGGATCAAAGAGCTGTAAAAGACTTTAAGGAACAAACTTACTTCCTCCTTGGACCCTTCTCATTCAATTGAGAGTATTCTAAACAAAGCAGGTTTCACAGGATTTTACATATTCTTTCTTAGGCCGGATCTCCCGGGGACCCGCCCTTTCCAGCACAGGGCAACACCACCCTGTCATTGTTTCAGGCTTAGGTGGAGCTAGGGAAGTAAGACAGCCAAGAGATTAGGAGATTTTTTCGCAGATGTTGAGGACTCAGGCTTTGTCAAAGCCGAGGGGCAAGGGTCCATCACCCCCTTTTGCTGTAGCCCCCAAAGTCCTTCCTTGGGGGCCTCCCACGTGATTGTGCCTGTCTTAGGTTGTTCCCCCCTTGGGGAATCTTACCCGTCATTGGCTAACCGACCAAGCATTGGGGGCCAGGCAGGTTGAAGTAAAAGGAGCAGAAGCGGCACTCCTATCAAGGAGATAAGCTTTTCTCCTTGCTGGCTTATGGTTCCAAGGTCATTCCCTCAGCCTTAGCCTTAGCAGGGGTTATAGCTTCTGATACCAGGCAGGGTGGTTCCCAACAATTGATGTTTCTCCCTGTCTTTCTCTCTCTCCCTTTCTCTCTCTCCCTCTCTCTCAGAACATCCTCAAAGGTCAACCCATCCTGTCAGAAATAATACAAATGAATCCAGAACAGTCTGTCTGAGACCCTCAACCCTACTCCATACAAAGCTTACCCATACCCAACCCTTTCCTGAATCCCCAGTTCAGAGAAGACACCAACCCTTGGTGCCAGTGCTGCCTGCTGTCTCATCACAGGTCATTACTCACCGTTATCACCATCAGCAACAGCAGCAAAGATGGGATGTGCCCCAGATAAGTAGGATCTAGGCTCAGGTCCAGGCCTGCAGGGTTCCATCTGTCCTGACCAGCAATTTCACTGAGTCTCCCAGATCATGCCTCCAAGACACAGCCAAACACCAGCTTATGCTTCACACTTAAAGACCCACACCAAGTACCCAGGACCATGAACTCACTTCCTCTAGCTGTGCACACACTGTGTGACCTCTTCCTCCTTCTCAGCTTGACATCTCAGGTTCACACCCTCAGCTCTGCCACCTCCTGGTCCACACCTGGCATCTCTCTGAAATCACCCATGAACTTAACATACAGCTTTCAGAGAGTGCTCTAATATGTCAGAAAGATCTAGTACAACGGAGGCAGAACAGAAAGAAGTTAGAGAAAAATCCTGACTATTGGAAGGAGGATGTAAGAGGATATGTCCTCTCACTTGAGCCTTTCCCTCTGGCTACAAACAAAGGAAAACAGTTGATGGCAGGAAGCCCCTGTGGCAATCATGGAAATGGAGACTACAGGGAGCGCTCCCAAACACAAGAGGGACTCAGAGTTTGGTACCACACAGCTTGGAAACAAAGCCCCCACCCTTGACAATGCATAAAATCACAAGAACTGTCTCAGCACTTGCCCCTCTCTCTCCAGTTAGCTGGTATCCACTGAAAGACACATGTTTTTCTTCCTTCACAGTGGCTCCCACACTGGCCTCTTTTTTTCTACCTGAATAAAATTTGCTTTAGTCTCACACTGATTTGTCCTTCAAACCTTTCCTGGGCCACTCAAGGTCCTGAATATTGTCTGATACACACATTTTTAGGAATGTGCCAGAGCACCCTAGTTTGTTTGAAGTTCGGTAATAAAACCGCATTTGGCCCCTCAGCCCACCCCCCTCTCCCCGCCACCCCACTTCCCTGTCACACCATGTCAGCCAGGAGCACCTTACTGTCCAGGACACCAGGGTCTGGGCTACAGGGCATGACAGGCATCCCGCACCAAGGCTGTAGGGTTCAGTGGGGTGAGGGAGAGAAGCCGCAAGATGCACACTCACCTCAGCAGGGCAACTCAGAAGGGCTGCAGCTGTCCACTTTGTGGGCGGTGTGAGGGGGCTGCTGCAAGTGTGTAGTGGGTCCCTTGAATCAGGGCCCCTGTCCCAGCCCTGGATCCAGTCACCCAAACATCCTCACTGGGGTTCCCTCCTGCTGCTCTGGCACCTTCTCCATTCAATTTTGTGACCAAAATAATATGACTATATAATAACAAAACTGAGAGAAGAGGAAATGCCTACCAGGAGTTGCTTGCCAAGAGACGGACAGAAGACCCACCCTATCACATGGACCAAATGGAAATGCCTGTTCTGAGCCTTTTTTGGCTCATTATTCTGCTATCCCAGCCTGCCTTCTGGGTAATCTGAGGTAGAAGTTTAGGAGAAGGAGGAAGGGTGGAAGGGGGTCCGTAGTAATTGCAGAAAGAGCTCATAAATAACTTTAATGAACTGCCTCAGGTCATGTATGTTTTTATAAAAGATACAAGAAGTGGTCTGGATCAAGATAAAAATCTGAGTTAACAGACTTCCACCCATACCAGTGAAACAGGATGTAGACTGAGAGCCCCCTGAGAATATAGGAAAAAGGCCCTGTAGCCCATGTTTTGGGGGATTAGGGAGAGCGAATGATAGGATTGGGATACTGTGCATTATAATGGCAGTTGGTAGCTAAATAGCCTCTAGGTAAAATGTGGGCATGACTTTCAGGATATATCCTGCTTTGTGAGGTAACTAGGGGGGCAGTCCCCCTGGATCACTGAGTCATGCTTGTCTGGACTAGGTATGGCAGCTGGGAGAAAGAATAGTATACAGAAAATTCGCAAATGTAGTTCATTGTGGGAGGAGTAGAGATGAGGTCACACAGGAGGCTCCAAGTCAGGATTTAAAACTAATGGCTGGCCCTAGCTGGTGTGGCTCAATGGATTGAGTGCTGGCCCACAAATCAAGGGGTCGCTGGATTGATTTCCAGTCAGGGCACATGCCTGGGTTGTGAGCTGGGTCCCGGTGTGGGGTGTTTGAGAGGCAACCACACATTGATGTTTCCCTCTCTTTCTCCCTCACTTCCCCTCTCTAAAATAGATAAGTAAAATCTTTAACAATATAAAACTAAGGACGGGGAGCATGAGCAGATTTGGACATATAGTTCAAAAGGGTGTAGGAGGGCCCACTCTAACCCACCATGATGTCTGGTGTATAAGGAATTGCCATGCAGTTTTAGATTAAGAGCTGGGAGAAGAGAAACTGAGAAAACTGCCTGGGGAACATGGCAACACAGATGATGGTGCTGGGACTTGTGGGACCTACCCAGTCAAGCACAGTTTAATACGAGATGCCTGGAATGCTGAACTGGGACTGTGAGTGCTAAGTTGTGGACTTCTGCTTTTCTAAAAGATGGTACCTATGACTGGCATATTCTGAAACTGGCCTGGTTTGGCAAAGGGAAGCAGCACTGTGTGTTTGTGGGTGATTTAAAGGGAGTGGGATTTAATAGCAGAATTCTGCCATTTTTCTAAATCTGTATAACTTTTAAATAAATGCTTTCTTTCCTTTTCACCAAACTCTGGCATTGGGAGTCACAGTTCTTGGCAGTGGGCAGACCCCCCAGTGGTCCAGAACAGCATAGACTGGGGTTCTATAACACCTGTGCTTAGGAGTTCGTGCCTTCACTTGGAAAAGTATGCACTACCTTCTCCCACCAAATAAGTAATTCTCTCACCTCAACCCCACAATTGTACAAATCCTCAGGACAAAGAGACTGAACACCTATGCCTTTCTCACCTACCTCAGCTAGGACCATTCCCTTCCCTGAAAACATAATAAAATTCTACTTGCAGGCTAACCCACTTGCTGATCTTTAATTCTATACTGGGTCAGCAAGAAGAACCAAGCATCCCACAACACTTACACTCCAAAGCTGGGATCCTGTATATTCCGGGAGTGGATTTGTGGACGTAGTCTCCAAGAGTACACTGAGAATAATAAGTGTGCTGTATCACCCCACAGGGCACATCATTTCTCAGGCAAGGTAGTCTCTGGTGTGTATGCAAGGCATTTTATTTATTTAATTTTTAAAGTGCTGGTTTTGCATATCTTTCTTCAGGATCTGCTCTTTCTGACCTCCAGGCATCCAGTCTCTTCTTGATTCAGGCCATCTGGAATCTGCCTCCTTCAAGCAGAATGTGGTTGGGGAGGTTGCTCAAGTCCCTAATCCTATCAATCCTGCCTCAGTTGAACACACTTTGCAAAATTAATGTAATAAAATATATACTAATACTTAAGTGCATTTATGCCTGAGGAACACAGAAGTCTCAGCTCTGCCTGTGCAGCAGTGTGACAGAAGTCCATACTGATTTGATCAGATGCCTCTACTTAAATTATACATTTTTTGCATACAAGGAATTACAAGTGGAAGACATCAAAAACATGCAGTTACAGAAATTCAGCCCAGAAATTACATTTAGTTCCAGACCAACCAAATGAATATGCTAATAAAGCTACTCACACTACTTGTTTGCTCCCCAGTGCATACTGTAGTCTATTAAATATGAAAGACCAGTAGGTCAAATTAAAATGTGTTTTAAATTAATGCCATAATTTAAAAATACTTTACTGGGCTCTGACTGTGTGGCCCAGTGGATCGAACACCAGCCTGCAAACCAAAGGGTCACTGGCTCAATTCCCAGTCAGGGCACAAGCCTGGGTTGTGAACCAGGTTCCCAGTAGGGAGCACACAAGAGGCAACCACACAATGATGTTTCTCTCCCTCTCTCTATCTCGCTCCCTCCCCCTCTGTCTAAAAATAAATAAAATAAAATATTTTAAAAAAAAGACTATCAGCTGATTTCTTAAAAGAAACCTTATAGGCAAGTAGGGGCTGGAAAGGAGTATTCAAAGTCACGAAAGGCAAGGACCTACATCCAAGATTAATCTACCCAGCAAAGCTATCATTCATAAGGGCAAATAAAGTGCTTCCCAGATAAGATCAAGTTAAAAGAATTCATCATCACCAAGCTTCTTATCTAAGAAAAAGATCAAAACTATGAACAGTAAAACAACAACAAACTCACAACTATCAACAACTGAATCTAAAAAAACAAAAACAAACTAAGCAAACAACTA
>PVIA01012530.1:0-12455 GCA_004024845.1 Tonatia bakeri | reverse complement strand
GGAAGGTGGGTACAGGGTGGAGGGTTATAAAGGGGAAGAGAAAAATGGGACAAATGTAATAGCATAATAAAAAATATATACTTAAAAAAATACCTAGTCAAAAAAGAAAAAATCTAACACTTAGAAGCCAGTTGTATGGCTCAAGGTCTAGAGAGTCTTAATCACTGATCTCTTCTTTTTGGTGTCCAGGTGGGTTGTGAGGCCCAACTAACACCCACTCATCCTCTCACCACCTGTTCACCTTCAAGACCTGCTGCAGCCCAGCAAACCCCAGATGACAGTCCATAAAAATGGGTCGACACTAAAAAGCAAGCCTTTTCATTATATTACTAAATGTTTGAAATTACAAATGCGATGAAGTGAGCTAATAATGCAGATTATTCTTTAATGTATATGGTATGTACCTACTACATTTTGTACAGCAAAAAAATCCAAATACTTTGGAATTACATTACAATACTGAAACAATTATACCCCTTCAAAAAAACTCAATTATTCCATAAAGTGAAAATTACTTGTTATTCAAGGAGTGAAAATGGGTAATATTATAACATATGTCTTTGCTGTTTCACTATCTTATTTGAAGGAGAGTAGCCCAAATTAATAAAAAATAGGTAAATTATGTCAACACATAATTTATTAAAAATATATCAGTAGTATATACACACCTGCAAAAATGCTCAGCATAAATGTTTAGAGAAATGCAACTAAAATAACATAGAGAGCATGATGGACATATAAAAGCGAAAATTCCTAAAAACTAAACAGATCGAGATTTTGTTAGAGTTGTGATGAAAGCCTTAAACACTATCACTTAAATATGCATAAAGGCACAATTACTTTAGATAGTACTTTGTTAGTTCTTCAAAATTTAAACATTAAGATTCTGAGACATGTCCACACTGTGAACATACAAAATTAAGCATGGACATTTCCTCAGAAAGTTTTCTCCTGTGTCATTACACAGAAAAAAAAATACACTTCCTAAAATCTAACCATTTACACCATGAGAACTCTCCAATGTCAAAAGGGTACAGACTTATGGCTAAATATTTCCCATGTTCATGTCATACTTGAAGCCTTTAACCAGCGTGAATTGTGATTAAGGTGGCCATGACTACGAGGTAAAAGATTTCCCACATTTGATGTCCCCATAAGGCCTAACTCTGTGTAAACTCTCTGATAAGAAAAGAAAAACGATAGAAAAAGAATTCACTGTACTCTTAAGGCCTTTACCTAGGGTGAAATCTCTGAATATAATGGACCTTAGTGTTACAAGAAAAAATTTTCTCATATTGCATGTATATATAAAACCTATCAGATTTGTGGCCTCTGATAAAATACAAAGGAAATGTCTAGAAATACAAGATTTCCCAAATTTTCTTCACTTATAAGAACTGGATCATTGTGAATTTTCTGATGACAACAAAGGCCATGGCTACTGGTAAAAGATTCTCCATATTGAGAGGACTCAAATGGCATTTCTATGATGCAAACTCTCTTGTAATAATAGAATTTACTTATGCAACAAAGACTTCCCACATTTACTGGAACATAAGGCCATTCCTCAGTGTCAACTCCCTGATGATATGGAGGTATATGCTAGAGATAAAGGATTTTCCACAATCACTGCAGTCATAAGGCCTTCGTCCAGTGTGAAGCTTCATAGAATAAAAAAGGTTAATGATTAAAAAAATATCCCGTATCACTACAGCTATAAGGCCATTCTCCTGGGTGAACTCACTGATGACAATGAAGGTTAATGCTACCAATAAAAGATTACCCACATTCACTGCACACATAGGGCCTTTCTTTTGTGTGAACTCTCTGATGCTAATGGAGACAAGTACCACATATCAAAGATGTCCCCCATTCACTACACTTAAAAATACTTTATCCAGTGTGAACTCCTCTATGATGACAAAAGGCAGAGCTACTGATACGTTTTCCCATATTAACCACACTCATATAGGTTTCTCTGCCGAATGAACCCTATAGTGCTGAAAAAGGGCAGAGCTTTGTCTAAAACATTTCTTACATTCACTGCATTCATAAGGCTTTTCTCCAGTGTGAACTCTCTGATGACAGCGAAGGGCAAAGTTACTAGAAAAAGATTTACCACATTCACCACACTCGTACGGCCTTTCTCCAGAGTGAACTCTCTGATGATAACGAAGAAGAGAGCTACTGGGAAATGATTTTGAACAATCGCTGCACTCGTAAGGCCTTTCTCCAGTGTGAACTCTCTGATGATTAAAAAGGGCAGAGCTCCAAGTAAAAGATTTTCCACACTCACTGCACTCATAAGGCCTTTCTCCAGTGTGAACTCTCTGATGATTACGAAGAACAGAGCTAATGGTAAAAGATTTCCCACATTCGCCACACTCATAAGGCCTTTCTCCAGTGTGAAGTCTGTGATGATTACGAAGGGCAGAGCTCCTGGTATAAGATTTTCCACATTCACTGCACTCATAAGGCCTTTCTCCAGTGTGAACTCTATGATGCTTATGAAGGTTAGAGCTCCTGGTAAATGATTTCCCACATTCACTGCACTCATAAGGCCTTTCTCCAGTGTGAA
The DNA here is from genome assembly GCA_004024845.1 of Tonatia bakeri. NCBI lineage: Eukaryota > Metazoa > Chordata > Mammalia > Chiroptera > Phyllostomidae > Tonatia > Tonatia bakeri. Next base: position 9,877 of record PVIA01012530.1, on the reverse strand, counting down.
CTCTCTGATGTCTATGGAGGTCAGAACTACTAGTATAAGATTTACCACATTCACTACACTCATAAGGCCTTTCTCCACTGTGAACTCTCTGATGATTACGAAGAGCAGAGCTTATGGGAAAAGATTTACCACATTCACCACATTCATAAGGCCTTTCTCCAATGTGATCTCTCTGATGTCTACGGAGGGCAGAGCTCCAGGTATAAGATTTCCCACATTCACTGCACTCATAAGGCCTGTCTGGAATGTGAACTCTCTGATGGTTATGGAGGTCAGAGATATTGGTAAACGATTTCCCACATTCACAACACACAAAGCACTGTCCTCCTATAATGACATTCTTATCTTCAACAAGTGTGTCATTAAAGCCAAAAGCTTCCTTGCATTCTCCTGGGTTATAATAGTATTTTGTATTTGTCATTCCAGACTTTTGACAAGTCATTCCAGACTGAGAGATTTTGTTTGCCCTGTTCATGGTGTGAGTATCCTGTTGCTCAAGATGTCCTGAGGTGACGGTGAAGTCTTTTCCAACCTGACTAGAGGTACAAGGATTCCATGTCATATGGGAATTACAGCTCTTTCCAAGTGAGACACTGTCCACACTGCTTATGAAACCATTTTGTGTTGTGTCCTGTTCCTGCTGCTGGTGACTCTGTGCACTGAAATAAAATGGTTTTGCACATGCCCCACACCACAGCAATGTTGAGCTGTGTTGTGTTCCCTGCTGGTCAACCAGAAGGAAAATGTCTCTCAAGACCGGCTCACATCTCTCACAGGGATGGCTCTTCTGGGAAGACAAAGCTGCCTTGGGATTCTTCGACTTCTGTTCACTGGGTGCCTCCACATCCTCTGCTCCACAGCAGCAACCTGAAAAGAAACAAACGCTGGTAAAGTAATTACTGAACTATAAGGAAGGGGTTTTCTCATTACAAATTTGTATCTGTCATATCTAGTTATGATTCCATTTGAAAAATTTCTAAGACAAGCAAGATGGACACTGAGAAAGGGGTTATTGTGCATTACTAGGCCAGTAAGGTCAGTAAGTGATGAGGAACTCAGTAAATGAAAGACACTACAATAGGACGGGCCACCAGGAACAGAGGCAGGGTTTAAAGGTTGTTCCACTGCAGTTGGCTGCCTCCAAAAGCCTTGCTGCTGCTGATGTCAGGCTGTGTAGAGGACATGAATGTGCCCATAACCATGAAAATCAACCACAGCAGAGCAGATGCTGTGCAAGGTTTGTATAGAGACATGTGCACACATCATGGTGTTAGTCACTAACCAGAGTTGGAGAGCACACCAAAAACACTCCTCAGAGAAATGGTTGTGGTATAGAGGTTAGAGACACTGAAATTATCCACAGCTGGAAGTCAGAGTAGAAATGACAACTATTAAAAGTAACAAACTAACAGTATGCCAACACTGGAAATGGACAAGTTGATTAAAGTGTGGCCACTGGCAATGGTGACAAAATACAGTTAAACAGAACAGGTTCCTCATTATGTTTTAACAAAACCTTGGAATCAAATTCTCCTCGAGTGCCATTCACCAATACCAGAGCCCCTCTGACCCCATCCTGTCATGGCTGGAATCCTGTCGCACTTGTGCTACACAAAGAACTCTTCCACTTCCCTCCGAGTTGAGCAGTCACATCAAATACTGATGATGCAACTTGTAAGAGAAAACAGAAGTGATGTATAACCAGCACTGCTGTAGCACAAGTCAGCACAAACAGTCCAAAGGAAAAAGATCTATGTGAGTGATGATAGCAAGATGGAAGAATAAAAAATATAAATATTCAACCCCCTTCAACAATGATTAGACAATTATCCATGATAAAAAGCAGCCACTGAGAAAAAGGGCAAATGCTTAAGGCACCAGTTTTTTCCAACAAACCTTAAAGTGGAGCATAAAACAAAGAACTGCACAGAGGACTGCAGGAGAGACTGGGTTAGCAAAGATGTTTAGATTCAGAAGCAAGGTGAGAGCTTCCTCCCCAAGCCACTGCGCATATGCTACCTTGGACCTTAGTGGCCATTTTGTGAAGACCAATGAAAACTTTGTCAGGAAGTACTTTAGGATTCTCTGTAATATCTGCAAATTCTTCACAGATTTAATCTTTAAGGAACCTGTAGAGTTTGCCAGCATGGATATCAAGAGGAATCCCCTTGCTCACAATATCACTTATGAAAGAATAACATCAGTATTTCCCCAGCAATCTTTGCCACCAAAGACTGCAGTGGAGATTGCTAAGCACTTACATATCCACTGCCCTGGCCACAGGCAATGCCACAGTTTTTACTACTCTGACCTCAGCTGATGGGCCAGCAAGGAAATGGGAAATGAAATGTGTCTTCACCCAAAACACAACACATAACCTACTAAGTACCTTTGTATCCACAGGCAGATAAAAGTATATCTCACCCTGGCTAGTGTTGTCGGTGGGTTCAGCATCAGCCTGTGAACAGAAATGTTGCTCACTGAAATCCAGCTCCCGGCACATGTCTGCATTGCAGGCAAGACCCCAAATTGGGGTGTGTGAGATGCAACCAACTGATGTTTCTCAGGCACACTGATGTTTTTCTCTCTCCCTAAACCTCTCTTAAAATAAATAAATAAATAAATAAATAATAAGTTTTAAAATAAAAACTGCCACTCTAACAGACTTGGTCCACAAGGTCTTAAAAGGTAAGTGTTTCACCCAATCCTCAGCCATCACACTAAGCAAAAAGAAATAAGGGGGGAAAAAATCACAAAAGGAACATCATAATTTTAAACTTAACTACCAACAAATGGAGGTATATACACTGCCAGACAAACATGCAAATAATAAATTTTAAAAACCTCACTGAGGTACAAGAAAATACACATGGAATTCAACATAATGAATACAAATATAGGAACAAAACATAGGGTTCAGAGAGGCAGAAATCATAAAAAAGAATGAAACACCTGGCTGGGTAGACCAGTGGATTGAGAGCAGGCCTGTAAAGCAAAGGGTCACCAGTTGATTCCCAGTCAGGGCACACCCCTGGGTGCAGGCCAGGTCCCTAGTTAGGGGCACATGAGAGGCAACCACACATTGATGTTTCTCTCCCTCTCTTTCTCCCACCCTTCCCCTCTCTCTAAAAATAAATAAATAAAATATTTTTAAAAAGAATGAAACAGACATTCTGGAGTTGAAGAATACAATGAATAAAATGAAAAATGCAAACACAGTTTCAAACTTAGACAAGATGGAGGAGTAAAATAGATATGTCATCTAAGAGGCAGGTTATATGAAATCATTCATGTTAGAGAAAAATTTTTAAAGAGGAATGGCTCAGGCTGGTGTGGCTTACTGGTGGAGCACTGGCCTGTGAATTGAGGGGTCACTAGTTCCTTTCCGGGTCAGGGTGCATGCCTGGGTTACAGGCCAGGTCCCTAGTTGGGGGTGTGTGAGAGGCAACTGACTGCTGTTTCTTTTACATGTCAGTGAAAAGAAAATTAAAATAAATAAAAAAGGAGTGTAGGGAGCCTAGATGAATTTTGAAACTCCACAGAAATAACCTATATCTGAATTATGGGAGTCCCAGAAGAGGTAAAAAAGAATGAAAGAGAGAGACAGATAGAAAATGGGGGAAGAAGAGGAATAAAATTTCATTTTAAAAAATTAGCTAAAGATTGACTTCAAAAATGAAAAAGAAATGTAAATAACTATGTTCATAATCCCCAGAGGTCCCTGTACAGATTCAAGCAAACAGGACTTCAGAAAGACACATTATAATAATAAAAATGTCAAAACTCAAAGGCAGCCCTGGCTGGTGTGGCTCAGTAGATTGAGTGCTAGCCTATGAACCAAAGGGTCACTGGTTCGATTCCTAGTTAGGACACATGCCTGGGCTGCAAGCCAGGCCCCCAGCAGGGGACGTTTGAAAGGCAACCACACATTGATGTTTCGCTCCTTCTCTAAAATAAATAAATAAAATATTTTAAAAAAAAATCAGCCCTGGCTGGTGTATGTAGCTCAGTGGATTGAGCACAAGCCTGCAAACCAAAGGGTCGCTGGTTTGATTCTCAGTCAGGGCACATGCCTGGGTTGCTGACCAGGCCCCCAGTGGGGGGTGCGCAAGAGGCAACCACACATTGATGTTTTTCTCCCTCTCTTTCTCTTTCCCTTCCCCTCTCTCTAAAAATAAGAAATAAAATCTTAAAAAAAAAAATCAAAGGCAAAGAGAATTTTGAAAGAACAAAGAGAACAGAAACCCCTCATATACAGGACAACACTGCCATAGGACTATCAGTAGAGTTCTCTGAAGAAACCTTGCAGGCTAAGAGAATGTCAAATCATATATTCAAAACACTAAAAGAAAACATCTGTACACCACTAATACTTAAACCAGAAAACCTCTTCCTCAGAAATAACAAGAAAAAATTTCCCAGAAAGGCAAAAACTGAAGAAGTTAATTTCCACTAGCCCTGATTTACTAGAAATGCCAAAAGAAGTTCTTTGAGCTGAAATAAAAGCATAGTACATAGAAATAGGAAAATGTAGCAAAGTGTAAAATTCTTTGTTAAGGCTGGAAATAACATCAAGTTCCCAATACTGTTTTAGTGTGGAATGTACTTATTTAATTTTATTGTATAGGAAAAAAACAAAGTATATTAAGAAAAACAATTGTGACAATAATTTGTGGATATATAACATATAAAGATATGAACTGTGACATTAAAACATATAAGGGGTTGTTGTGGCAGAGAGTCAAGGGTAGAATTTTTGCATGCAACTAAAGCTGTTCTTAGGTTACAATAATACATCAAGAGTATGAATCGCTTTATGGAAACCACAAGCACAATCCTATATAATGGGTACACAAAAGTGAAAGGAATCAAGGCATACCACTATAGAAAAGGATTAAATCACAAAAAAAGGAGCAAGAGTTGAAGACAAATAAGGAACTACAAAAGAGGCAGAAAACAGTAACAAAGTGGCCATTGAAGACAAATAAGGAACTACAAAAGAGGCAGAAAACAGTAACAAAGTGGCCATAGTAGGTCTTTCAATAAATTCTCCAAACAAGAGACATAAAGTGGCTGAAGGGATTAAAAAAACAAAAGGCACAATTGCATTTGAGATTTTGCTTTTTGGCCATTGACATCAGTTTGGCTTAAAATAAATGCTTATAAAAATTATCATGATGTGTGAAAAGGGTGAGGAGATTAAGAAGTGCAAATAGGCAGTTACAGAATAGTCATGGGGATGTAAAGTACAGCCCAGGGAATACACTTAGCAATATTCTAATAACTATGTATGGGTTCAGATGGGTATGGGATTTATCCGGATGATCACTTAATAAGTTACATAATGTCTAGTCATTGGGGTGCACACATGAAACTATCATAATAATGTATGTCAACTTTAAAATTTTTACATTTATAAAAAGTAAATAACTAAAAAAATAATTTGAGGCCTGGCTGGGCTTCTTTTGTATTAAACCCCCTGCCCCCAAGACATAACACATGCTGCCTCCAACAGACTCACTGAATGTTTATGGACAAAATTAGGTGAAAGTAAGGAGTTGTAAAAACAGTCTATACAAATAATACCAAATGGAGCAGGAGTATGGGAAATTCTATCAGACAAAAAAAAACAAGCTCAAAGACTGCCACAAGACAAAAGTTCAACCTAAAATGATAAATGAGAGAATTCATTAAGAAAATAACAATTTTAATTACTATGCACCCAACCACATAAAACTTAAGTACATTAGGACAATATGAGATCTGAAGGCAGAAAATGCGATGCAACAGTACTAGACAACAAAATATTCTCCCTTCAACAATGAGTAGATCATCCTGTTCAAAAGCAATAAGGAATTATTGAACTTTGCTACCCTTTAGACAAAAAAGAACTAATAAACATATACAAAATATTTTATCCAGCCTTGGCAGGGTGGCTCTGTTAGCTGGAGAGTTGTCCAGTACAATAAGTTTGTGGATTTAATTTCAAGTTGGGGTGAGAATGGGAGGTGACTGATGGATGCTTCAGTGCTTTCCTGTCACTCTGATATTTCTTTCTCAATCCCTCTCTCTCTCTAACAGTCAATAAACATACTCGGATAAATATAAATATAAATAAATATAAGTATAAGTATAAGTATAAATATAAATAAATATATAATCAACAGGAAGATAAAAAATACTTTTCCTCACCTCTCAATGTGAAATCTGTTAGGCTTCTGGCAACACTGATGACCTCAAATACTTTTCTATGAGAGCTCAGTACAGCACATACTGGGGCAGCAGGGAGAATAGGGGGCAGTGCAAACAAGCCAGTCCTGCCAAGTCCAGGTTCTACGTAGAAAACTGGGGAGGCTAACAGTGTACACAGTCCACATATGAGGACAGAGCAACATCTGAGTAATGAAGAGCATGGAAACAGAAAGCCTAGTCCAGGTCACTGGTGAATGGTAGGTCCCTCCCCCCCTCTTTTTTTTTGAAAGTGAGGGTTAGTTGATTAAAATTTGAGGCAATGACACAAAAAGGACTTCTGCAGATAGGATCAAGGGTGAGCTCAAGACAAGCCACTGTTGTCCATTGTTTCCTGGGTTCAAGTCAGTTCAGGACCCTTAAAGGATAGAATAGAAGAGGTAACTACAAGCCTGAAGAAAGGGGGTGCACACATGCCAAAGAAGAGTACAGTACAACTGAGTGTCTTACCCAGCGAAGATATAAGAGCAAAGTTTTCCAGCATCACATCAAGGTACAGGAGTCTCTGAGCTTCATCAAGGAGGCGCCATTCTGTCCTGGAGAAATATACCGTGACATCCTCAAAGGTCACAACATCCTGTCAAAATTAATACAAATGAATCAGAAACAGTCTGTCTGAGAAACCCCCTAATTCTACTCCATATAAAGTTTACCCACCCTTACACCCCTCCAGGACCCCCAGTTTAGAGTAGACACCAGACCCTGGCCCGGGTGCTGCCTCCTGTGTCATCACAGTCTCATTCAACACTCTTACTAACTCAGCAATAGCAGCAAAAATGGGATGTGCAGCATATAGGTAGCACCTATGCTCAGGTCTAGACCTGAAGGTCTCCATCCCTCCTGTCCAGCAATTCCACTGAATCTCTCAGCTTATGCCAAGACACAGTCAACCATGGGCTTATGCATCACCCTTAAATCCCCACACCAGGGTACCTAGGACCATCAATTTACATGTCCTCTAGCAGTGCACACAGTGTGACCCTACCTCCTTTACATTTTCACACCCAGATTCACTCCCTCAGCTCTGCTACCTCTTGTTCGACCCCACAAGCATCTATCTCTCTGAAATCACCCATAAATTTAGCATATGGTTTCCAGAGGATGCTTTGATATGTCAGAATGGTCCACTATAACGGAGGCAGGACAGAAAGAAGGCAAAAATCCTGACAGGGGAAGGAGGACTAGGAGCCCAGGTCCTCTCACCAGAGCCCCTACCTATGGGCACCAACAAAGGTAAACAGCAGAAGGCTGGAAGCCCCTGCGTCAATCACGGATGGAAACTACAAGGACCCCTCCCAACCAAGAAGGCACACTCAGAACTTGACACCACAAAGCTTGGAGACAGAAGTCCCCATCCTGGAAAGCAGGTAAAGTCCCGAGAATTCTCTCAGCACTCGCTCTTGTCTCTCCAGTTGGCCCGAGTCCACTCAGAGGCACACGTTTTGCTTCCTTTACAGTGGCGCCCACACTGGCCTCCTTTTTTTCTACCTGAATAAAACTTGCTTTAGTCTCACACCGATTTGTCCTTCAAAGCTTCCTGGGTCAGTCAAGGACCTGAAGGTTGTCTGTCTGACACGGGAAATTTTAGAAACGTCCAGGGCAGGATCGCTCCCGGTGTGTTGGAGGTTTAGCGAGAAAAACGCCCTCGGCCCCTCAGCCCGTCACCGTCTCCACCGCGTCACGCGATGTGTCACCTACCAGCGCCTCACGTCCTGGAGGCCGGAGGCCGGAGGCCGGAGGCCGGGGCCTAGATACAGAACACGACAGGCGCACAGCACCCGGGCTGCTAGGCGCAGCGGGCCGAGGACAGAAGGCCAGGGGGACGCGTACTCACCTCAGCGGGAAGCCTCCGCTCGGCCGCAGCCCACGGACTCCGTGGGTGGAGCAGGGCGGGAGCGGGCCACAGGGGTGTCGCTGTTGTTGGAGTGCCTGTCACAGCCCTGGCACCAGACACGCGAGCAGCGTCGCTGTCCCTCACCTCTGCTAAGGTGACCTGCACTCTGGCACCTTCTACGCTCGACATTCTGGTCAAAAGATACAGACCACGAAATAATGAAACTGAGAGCACTGAAATGCCAGGCACGGAAAGCCACGGAAGTCCCACCCCACAGTAGAGCTCAAAGGAAATGCTTTTCTGAGTTTTTATTGGCTCATCATCCCGCTATTTCACGCCTGCCTTTTGGGTAATGTAGTTCTTACCCTCCAAACCGGGATCCTGTATTTCCACTGCTGTCTCCAGGACTGTTTTGCGGACTTACACCACAGGAATACAGAGAATACTAAGTGTGTTCACTGTGGCGCCCCAGTGAACATCATTTCTTGGGTGACGAAGTCTCCAACAGACCCACAAAACCTTTGATTCAGGGCTTGTGACATATGGTTTCTTCAGGCTGAACGTGGTTGAGGGGAGGTTGCTCAAGTCCCTGAGGCTATGTATCCTGCCTTAGTTGAACACACTTTTCAAAGTTAATATAAAAAGTATATGCTGATTCTTAAGTGCATTAGTGCCGCATGCAGCAAAAAGTTTTATCTCTGCCTGTGCAAAAGTGTGACTAGATTCCACACTGATTTGATTGGATGCCTCTAACTTATAACTTTTTTTTTTTTTTTGCAAACCATGGAGTACATGTTGAAGACATCAGACACGCAATTACAGGAATTCAGCGCAGAAATTGCATGTATAGGTTCACACGATCCAACTGCATATGCTAATAATGCTAGTTACTCTCATTTGTTTGTTCCCCAGTGCATATTGCAGTCTATTAAACATGCAACAGCACTAGCACAAAAACAAAAATTTACATACCGTACTGTAAAAATAGTTTATTGATTGCAAAAGGCAAACCATTATCTGAGCCTTCATTAATTTGCATACAATCTTTGTGCAGGTAGAGGGTCTTGCATTCCTATTGAAGAGAACATAATATCTCTCAAGCACAATAAAACATATCTCAATAAATGGGGGTATGCACACATAGGAAAATCTGTAAAATTTTACTACATAACAACCGAATTACCCAATGACAACTATGTCATAATATAGGACACACCATAATATATATGACAACTATGTCATAATATAGGACACACCTTTGAAAATAAAAAAATGCATAATATAAACATAAATGGGTGTCTATTTACTTGTAATCTAAATGTCAATAAATTCTTGAAAAAACTGGCAGAAATAAATTGTGACAAAGTTATTAGAATTTTTGTTAATGTGAAAATCATATTGTAATTACCATAACAAAGGAGAACTTGTGAGTTATAGACATAATTACTGACTCGTAGGTGACATGGTAAGTATGGCATTGTCAATGCAGTAGGGTTTAGGAACATATTCAGGAATTATATTTCATGAGACACTAAGACACACATGAAAAAATTGTCAATAAATGGTTGTAAAATGCAAATAGTGACACAATCAAGCACTTAAAGAAACTTCAAGCTAAAAGATGGGAATGATGTTAGAATTCAATAAGACAAGTTTGAACTGAGCCTGCAAATAAACTGACACCTTATCTCTGCTTAAGGAACCATAGCTGTTCCCATGGTTATTATTCTCTTTAACATGATGGATACTTAATTTTTCTTACATATATTGAATACTAAAAAGTGTACTTGTATT
>PVIA01012529.1:0-37307 GCA_004024845.1 Tonatia bakeri | reverse complement strand
TTAAATAACCATGCCATGGATTAGCTGCAAAGCTGCCCTGCACATTCTTGCTCTATGAGCCCCTTCCCCCAACTCACACCTGTGGTGGGGGGGAAGAGGTAAAAAAAAACATCCTAGAGTCTCTGGACACCTTGAGTTCTGGGCCCCATTTCAAATGTCCATTTGGGGTCCCCCCCCTCTTGGCTGCACCCTGTAACAATTCCAGGCAGAGAAAATAGCACTTACAAAGGCATGAAGGCCCAAAATGGACTGGCACATTCAGGAGACATTAAGTAGCCCAGTGACAGACAGAGAGGGTGATGATGGGAGAGGCTGACAGGGTCAAGATCAGGGAGACATATATATCATAAAGGTGTACTTACGTTGCTTTTGTCTGACTGACATCTCTTCCCCTCCGAGTGATAATGGCACCCTGATTTTCCTTGGGGAACCACATTTTCCTCCTTATGATCTTGGTTGGGCTGTCTTTCATGCCAACCTCCTAGGGACAAACAGTGGCACTAACTGTCCAGTCTAAGGTTCTGCCTTGCTTGGCTACAGAGATTATTAGTTCAAGGCACAAGACCCAACCTAGGCCAATATGAACCTTTTCTAAGATTTGGTATATGGAAACTGGGATAAAGGGTCCTTCTTCCTTTGGAATCTCGAACGTTATGGATTATGCAAGCCTGGGAGTCGTAAGTAGCTACCTTCCCCTGCTGCCTGCCAGGTGTCCACCAGAGGAGAGAGGGGAGGTGGGGCCAGAGAAGAATGAGAGAGAACGAGGGAAAGGGGAGATGGGGCCCTGGTGGCATCAATTCCCTGAACATTCTCATCACGTGGGTTCTACTCGAGCCACTTTCAATTGACTTATGATCAAAAGCGTCCTGAGTGTTAAACCATGTTAAGGACTTTGGACTTTATTTTCAGGGCATCGACAGGGTCTGTTAAAAGTTGAGAGCAATGGATAGATTTGTGTTTCAGAAAACATATGTTGGCGACAGCCTAGAGAATGGGTGTGTAAGGAAGGGACTGTCAGTGAGCCACTTACTATAGGAGACTGTTCTGCATGGCGTGGGCCCAGCTCCCACTCAGAAAGGCCAGTGGAAAGCAAGGTCCAGTACCCAGGACCCACACCCACGGATAGGTTCTCCCATGGGGAATCAGGTCTGCATTGTACCTAGGCTGCTTTGAGACTTACTTTTTGCTAAAATTCCCTCACCCTGAATTGAGGCAGCAAATTGTACTGCATATCTTTAAAGTAACTTCCTAAAATCTATGCTAAACCTTCCAAGGATGGGTGTAACCAGTTCAACCACCTTTCCCTTTACATTTGCAAATATCCTTCTTTTTTGATGTAATTAGCAACATCCTCTCCTTTGTTTTCTGTAAAAGATAACCACCTAAAGCCAACCTGTGCATAGTAAATGAGGACCATCCTCAATTTAATGTGCCCAGAAAAGCAATTAGAGCATGTCAAGGCAAGAGTCTGCGTGCTCTTCTCTTGAGAGAGTGGCCACACCATCCCTTTTCCTCCACAGGACTTGGTAGTCCATGTGAATCTGTGTCATCACAGCCACAACACCATGGACACTGCAGGTCAGTGTTTGCATCAATGTACAAAGCTAGGACTATAATCCAGGTAACAGACCAGAAAGGCATGAACTAAGGCAATGGTAGTGGGCAGTGGGCATGAATTGAAAGAATATTTTGAGGAAGATTTCATCGGTAATCAGCTGGGTGAGGTATGAGGAGGAGGAAGTGTTACAGGGTGTGGCCAAGGGGGGGGACCCCAAATGGACATCTAAAATGGGGTCCAGAACTCAAGGTGTTCAGAAAATACTACCTGGTGTTATTTTCTGGGTGGGGGAAAGGGGCAAATGGAGCAGGCCCATTGAGAGCTGTTTTGCATAGCAACAGCTCTGCAGCTAACCTCTGGGGTGTGGTCATTTAACGTATCTATAACCTTTGACTGGCTGCATAGATATGTTAAATAGCTATGGCCATGCTCTGAGCCAGGGGGATGGAAGTAACTTCCCCACCAAGATGTAACTGGGGCGGGGGCAGGTCCCCCGAGTTACAGTGCCTGCATGAGAGCTTGGAGATGATTGGCTCCATGACATGGGGCCACACCTGCCCAGACCCACGATGGCGACCAGAAAAGCTGGAAAGGATAGCAGATTGAGGGCAGGTGTGGCCAAGTGTGGGAGGAGTCGGAAATGGGGCTGCAGAGGAAGATCGGCGCGGGATTTAAAAGCCCAGGCGCGGCAGCCATAGAGAGAGAGAACCACGCGGTTTTGGCAGAGTAGGAGCTCCCGCAGCCCTGTAGGGAGAGAACCACACGGACTTGGTTGAGTACAGGGCTCCTGCATCTCTGTGAAGGGAGAACCACGCGGCTTTCGCAGAGCAGAGGACTCCCACAGCCCTGTGAGAGAGGACCACGCAGCTTTGCCAGAGTGGGTTCCCCCACAGCAGTAGTAGGGGGAACCATCACCCAGCTTTAGCAGAGATTCCGGCGACACAGCTGATGGTGCCGAGAACCGAGAGAGGCCTACCAGCCGAGCACGGATTACTGGGAAGAACCAGACACTGCCTGAGACTGGACTTCTATTTCCTTTCCTGAGATACGGTACCCCAGACTGGGCAAAGGGGGAAGGAAGGACTGTGTGTGTTTGTGGGTGTTTTAAGGGACTTTGGGATTTTGGTAAAGACATTAGGTCACTACTTTAAGTTTGTATAGCACTAAATAAACATTTCCTTTCCTTTTCACGAATCTCTGGCATTGAGAGATATCTTTCCTTTAAGGCGGCGGACAAGACGGACCTGAGTCTCTTTCAGTAAGAGCATCACCGTCCCGGGGCCCCCCCTGGTTCTTGCTCTGTAACAGAAGGATTCACCAATTAATTCTTGGGTTTCTTGCACGGATTTTTAGGTTGATTCTTTGTTGTTGTCATTATTATCAACCAAAAGAGGGAATCCAAGAAGAGATAAAGAGAGGGGGTGGGCGGGGGAAGTTCCTCCAGGGAACTTTCTTATGGAAGATCTCTGCGGCACATCCACAGGAGGTATCAGGTGGCAGTTAGTTACATAGATCGGGTGCTCAGGACAAAGGTCCAGCCAGGAGACCTGGGTTTGCATGTCATCACTACACAGACAAACCAGAAGCTCTGATGTGGAAGAGGTAACCCGGGGGCACTGTGAGGTGTGAGAAGGGAAAATGACCGAGGCCTGGACTAGGGGGAGTGATGGCATCGGAGAGGGGGGTCTGCGGTGGGGACCGGAGAGGAGACATGGGTGAGCTGGGAGGAGTCACGGCAGACCGGAGTGCCCAAAGCTGAGCCGTTGAGAAGGAGGAAGCAGTCCATGGTCTAACAGGCCTCAGAGAGGTCCAGTTGGGTGAAGGCTACAGAGTGTCCTTTACTCGACTATTTGGGCGTCTTCAGTGACTGTAGCCTGAGCACTTACTCTCCAGGGAGCCAGGACGACAAAACTTAGTAAATAAGAGTGTATGTGTCCATGCGATTGGACCTTGTTAGTATTTTCAGTTACAACGTTGGTTATAATGCAGAACGTTGCTGCACACTATACCTGATGGAAGGCTTAGCCAGCAGGATTTTACAGAAAATACTTCCTCTTTTATCATGAGCCCTGGACATGTAACGTGGGAAATACTTCGTGTACAGGGATATGTCATGGATGATCTCAGAAGCCCCGCAGACATGTTCTCCAGAATCATCCAGGTACTGCGTTTGTGTCTGTAGACTGGTCCTCACCACCTGCAGCACCACAGGGCTGTCACTCAGGCTGCGTGCTTTCATTCCGGTCTCAGTCATCCCTCCTCACCCGCAGGGATGCTTTCCGAGACCCCCAGTGGATGCAATGGCAGACAGTGCTAACCCTATATGTACCGTGTTTCTTCCTATATACATTCTTATGATTAAGTTTAATCTGTAAATTAGGCAAAGTAAAATATTAACGATAACTAATAACAGAACAGAAGAAGTGGAACATTACGCTGTAAGAAAAGTTATGTGAATGTGGTCTCTCCCTCTCAAAATACGGATTGGACTGTACTCACCCCTCTTCTCACCATGCCGTGAGATGTCAAGGTCCTACGTGACGAGATGACGTGAGGGAAATATTCTGGACAAAGGGATGAGTCGTGTCCTGAACAGGACAGAGCGGCGTATTATGAGATTTTATCACGTTCCTCAGAATGGCATGAGATTGAAAACTTTTTAATTATTTCTGGAATTTCCCATCTAATATTTGCGAGCTGTGGTTGAAATATTTTCAGTTACCATGAGTAACTGAAACTGGAAAGAAAACACAGATAAAGGCAGACGACTGTAATAACAGTTTAGAATTCAGAGGAACTGTGTAAAATGATGATTCACTGTGTTTGGCTCCGTCTAAGTTCTCGGGGGCTGGACATTAAATTCAGGTTTGCACCTATGTACCTTCATACCCCGTTAGAGGTCTTGTGTGTGTCAATCATACAACCCCAGAGTTAGGTGTGATGGCTAGAAAGATATATGATAGACAGACAGATGGATAGATGCATAGATAGATATGACAATATTGTAGGATACCTTAAATAAGTCTGGCTCTTTTTTACGTTAAGTGGAAAAAGAAAAAGATAAAAGTATAGCAAAGGGGGAAAAGGGCCAGAAGAAAAGGAAAAAAAAGCAAAGGAAAAGGTAATCCTCACCATCAAAGTACATTCTTAGGCTCTTACGTGAAAAAGCACCCGACCCCAAGGCCTTTGCAACAGCTCACGCTCTGGCCGGACCGTGACCTGGCTGCACCAGCTCCCGCTCCCTCGCTGGACGTGTCTAGCATTGGAGTTATAAAGAAGGAAACAAATGGCCCCTCTGTCCACTCAAACCACCCAGGGGCCTCATGTCAAGAGAACCTGAATTCTGCCGCCCTGGGTGTAAGGGTCACCACGGCAAGGAAAGCACATGAAAGGGAGAGGCTCCTGGCTGCCTACCATGTACTCATGGATCTAGCCAGCCTCAAGACACGTATTTATTAAACTCCCGCTTCAGCCCAAGAACTGCCAAGGTCCTGTGGATCAGGAAGGCTTATATTCCCTCCTGTAGAAGCTCAAGGACCTATTTTAGATTTCTTTAAGTCTTTAAATTTCCATTATTTGAGCAGAGTCTGGAGCCTGAAGCCTACTGTCATCGTTTCCCATACCTTAGACAAGTTCTTTACCCACTCTGTGCCTCTGTTTGCTTATCTGGAGAGTGGAGGTAATCAGAGTAACCACCTAATAGACCTACTGTGAGCAGTAAATGAATTTGAATGTGTGAAGCTCCAAGACCAGAGGTTAGCACGTGGTAATCACTCAATTATCTGTTATTGTTTTTATCATGATCATTAGTAATGTTTTCATCAAAAATAAATGCACTTGGAATTTTTGGCTGGGACCCTATTATTTTACAATAATAATATTATTATTATTATTATTATTATTATTATTAATAATAATAATCCCAGCGGGATGAAACTGCTTGTAGGGGCCACAATAGAAAACCCCACAGCAAGCCACAGATTCTTGAGAAGGCCTCGGCACGGCTGGGCGCTCGTGAATGTAACTTGTGGTATCTCAGCTTCACACACCCTGGGATGCTCAGGAAATGAGAGAGGAGTTATAGAATGTCCTTTGGACTTTGACTAATGTATTTCTTATTAAAGGGAGAATGCTCTTCCACGCCCTCACAGCCTCGACTTTGATGTATCTGTCACCCACAACAAAGCGTAGTAGTGGCTCTTCACCCACTGGGAGTTCTGACTTGGGTGACTGTGTGCCTGTGTTTGATGTTTGGGACTAAGGGAGGTCCAGAGCATTCCAGCAAGTTCAAATGTATGGTGAACTGTGAAGAATGGAAAACATTCTCCCTTCTTTTCCAAGGTTCACCAAGATCCAAGTGCTGAAGCAGAACGGCCTTGTCTTTCCATGCAGAAAATTATAAATACAGAGCCGATGAAAGCAGAGGTTGGAATGGGCCACCCAGGGGCTCAGCAGGGAGGCGCCAGAAGCATGTGCAACATCCAGCCCATCTCTGGCCAAGAAGCTCAAAGGTTGCCTGTGCTTGTCTCTCTGAGCATGGCCTTCTTTTCCTTAGCGATCTCATGAAGCAGGAACTTCAACAGGACCCCAGCAAGCGAGCTGTGATGAGTACTCAGAGCTAGTGGACGGTCTCTGAGGGCCCCATCCGCCATCACTACCATCCTGGCTATCTTTACATGTTTCCTCAGTCTGAGTCTCCGCTCCTCCACCCATGCTGGTTGTCCAATGGTGCAGGCTGCCCCAGCCTCAACCAGGTAGGTGTCTGTCCATGGGGCCCAGCACTATGTACCTTATTTTGCTGCATGTGAAAGGGTTCTGTGATTTAGTCCCTGTCTGTGCAGTTTGGAAGACAGAGCGAGCACATCCAAAGGAGTTCAAGAGCCGTGAGGTATCTAACTAACTCCTGATGGGAGTTCTGGAGTCAGGGAGTTCGAGGGAGAGCCGAGTTCCACGGATGGAAAGCACCGGAGGTAGAGGACTCCCGCTGAGCCCCGGAGGGTTGGCAGGCTGGCGGAAGAGTGTTCCAAATAGTGAGGACTAAAAACACGAAGCACGCAGGGTGCAGAGTGGGTGTGTGGGACTGAGACAGGGGTGAGACCCAGTGACAGGGGCAGAAAGTTTTAGGAAACTAAATTGCCCTTCCTTGGATCCTAGCCACCCTTCCTTGCAAACCCCAGAACCTCCTTTGAATGGGGCAGCTGGGACTATTGTGCGAGGGCTTGTGTGAAGTCAGAGGGAAGCCGGAGAGGTCTGGGTGCTGCTGTCTGGCCTTAGTTGTTAGGGCCGTGGGGAGGGCCTGGCCCACAAAGCCCCCATTCCCCATATCCACTCTCCCCTCCATCCACACCAGTGCCACCATGCAGCGTTGAGAAGAGCAGTTTATAACAAGAACGGTGTGGTCGAACCTGGCTAACCAGGAGCACAGGCTCAGACTAACACCCTGGGTGTTCAGGGCGTGGCCTCGGTCCCGCTGGCCTCCAGCCCCCAGGGGAGGCCGCTTTCCACAGCAGCTCTCGCCGATTGCCACGAGTCAAACCAGCATTCAGCCCTTTCGGCTTTAATTTGTACTCTCTCCTAACACTTCTCCAGTAAAGGCAAAGGAGAGAATTATTTATCAATATTTTCTCTTCCCAGGAAAAAGGACACAGGCCTTTTTCTCCTCGCTGATCAGGTTGCAAGTATTCACCTGCTTCTGGGTCCTGGTAGAATGCAGAAATGGGGCTTACGTGCACATTTCTCTGGCTAGACAGTGAGCTTTCCAAGGACAAAACCTGGAGCCACAGGGGCCCCATTCATCTTTGTGCCCCAGTGCTTAAGAGAGTGGCCAATGGCTATTAAGAGTTCAATAAATGGGAGAAATAAAGAACCCCAGAGAATTCCTAGCCATTGCCCTGAAATTCCTTCTGGGACAAAGCAGATCATGAGTGAATAAATGAATGAATGTTTGCTCCATCCAACACAGCACTATTAAACTCTTTAAATTAAGGTGTAATGCTTCCTTTAATTGATAAAAAATTGGAGGTCCCCATTAAATCATCAGGTCTTTTCCAAAGTGGCAGCCAACTGTGAGCAAGGTCTCATGCAGGGCGGTTTCACTAAAGAGGAGAGGGGAGGCCAGGCTACAGAGTGTCAGGTATTTATTGGGTGCAAAGTAGAAGGTGGTGATGCCACAAAATGAAAGGCTTTCTGTGTCTCATGTGATGAAGGGAAGGACCCCGGTTACAGGGGAGCGAGCTAAGGAGGAAAACAAAAGGGCACAAAGCACATTATCTCTTCATCTGACCCACAGTTAATCAAGTTGCACAATTATGCCACATTCAATAAAGAAACCATGTCTTTATCCTTAAAGAACTTTTTCTTCTCTGAAAATAGAGACTTTAGCAATTTTCCCAGAGGTCCTGTGCACATCTGGCTGAAGCCTTCCACCCCGCCCCAGCCTGTCCCCCAGAAAAATGGGAAGAAAGAAGCACGAGCATTCTGAAACCAGATGGGGACCTGCAGGAGGAACTGGACATGACAGCACATGGGTTAATTAGAAAAATATGTTTTATGAATTCAGTTGACAGGAAATTGAAATATTATCTTTTTAAAAAATTTCCCCAAGCTCCTTGAAAAGTAGTCAGAACAAATTGACAAACTGGTGGTCTTTTCTGGAGACTTACTGTATAAATATAAACATTGAGAAGCTATCCAATGCACCTGGACAAGTTTCTCTGATGGGGCCATTACCTATTTTTTTTTTTTTGTAGAGGACACAGCCCAAGACATCCCCCTGAAGTGTTATGTCCACAAAGCACTGTGGGTACACAAGTAAAGGATACATCACAAACATACCCGAAGAAGCCAGACTAAATAGCCTATCATTAACTCATTTAAAAGACACCTTTGTCATTTTTATAATCAACAAATATTAAAAGTGTTTTTTTAGCTATAATTGACATACAACATTGCATTAGTTTCAAGCATGTAACATAATGATTTGGTATTAGTCTATATCAGAAAATTATCAACACAATAAATCTAGTTAATATCCATCAGCACATGTAGTTACAATTTTTTTCTTCTGTTAAGAACTTTTAAGATCTACTCTCTTAGTAACTTTCAGATATACATTATTTATCTGGGGACCTTAGACGTTTTATTGCCAACTCACGAGCTAACTGAAACTAATTTATCTTGTCCAAATTTGTCCCAGTATTTAAAAAGACACACCATCCACTAACATTGTATTTAGGATGATTACCAATTCTGCCAAGAAAGGGCAAGAGAGGGGAATGGTGTTGTCACAGATGTCTCCTCTGGCTAATCCTCAACCTCACCCTGACCCTGACTCTGACCTGACCCTGACCCCTGCCCTCCAGACACACAGGCAGGCTCATACAATGCTCTCATACATTCTCATCTCCACTTCCTTCTGGGAGCCTTCCCTGGCCGCACAACTCTCACCTAGCTCCCTTTCTGTTGTCTAGATAACAATACCCACTAGAGAGCAGTGCCCGCTTTCCACTTTCTTTTCTGGGTCTTTTAGTATTTCATATAAGTACTTTGCGTCTCTAGCCAAACTGCGAAGTCCTGTCCTTGAGGATCGGAGGCTGTGCTGATGTAGTACCTCTCCCAGGCCCCTCACCTGCTCTCTGTGTTGTGCTGATTGTGTCCTAGGCAGTTAGAAAGTAATGGCTGATGGATGGTTGTAGGTGGGGCCTCTCTCTCATCCTGCAGGTCTGCTTAGCATCCCTATCTTAAGTGAAAATTATTCAAACATAATGTCTTCTGGAATCCCTAAGAGAAAAGAATAGAATTTGACCTCAAAATGTGACCAAAAAAAAAAATAGGTGCATGGGAAATTTTCCAGGTTTCTCGTTTGTTTTTATTTCCTTCCCTGGAATATGTGTCACATATCATGGAATGACTGCGTCATTGACACCCAGAAAGCCAAGAAGTTGTTGAGCACTTTGAAACCACGCATACACACACGTTGGTGTTACACAGTGAGAAGCCGTGATGTCCGAAATCACACGGAAACCCCATGCCCTGGTGATCACAGACATGCTTCATCGATGGCAGATTTCCAGTGGATTTATCTGCCTCTGTGATGGCACTGGGGCTGCCTTCAGATTGTCAGCTCCTCTGGCCAGTGCCCAGTTCCCATTGTTCCTTTGCCATTCCCTCAGTTTCCCCCAGAGATTGGTTATCTGGTACTCACTAAATACTTGATGGAAAGGCACCTTCAGTTCTTTTTATGATCCAAAGTATGTTTATTTTTTTTTCAATTTTTCAGTTACAGTTTACATTCAGTATCATTTTGCATTAGTTTTAGGCATGCAGGATAGTGGTTAAACAGTCATATATGCTTTACCAGGCGAAACCTTCATTCCTGATTTTTATTCCAATAACCTGTCGGCATCATAATAGTTATTCTCAGTCTAGGCAACAACTCTCCTCCCACCATCATGGAATCCTGAAAGGATTCCATGCCTTACCTGAGGCTTATAATCTGTGCTGACAAGTGACCTAAAACAGCAGAACGGTGAAGCGCTCAGTCTCAAAGTCAAGCTACCTGAGCTTGTAGCCTGGCTTTGCTACTTATTTCTTGTGTGACCGTGGGCAAGTTATGTATCTACTGTCCATCATGGTTTCCTTATTTGGATTTGTTTTGAGATTTAAATTAGATGATCCACACAAAGTACTTAAAACAGTGCCTGATACTAAATGTTCAGTAGACGTTAGTTATTACGAGCAATCCCTCTTGTGTGGCCCCAGAGGGTATGGCAGCCACCTGGGGTTCTGGACACACTCTCTGGACCCTGAATTGGGGCCCCCACACTAAAACAGCGACTCTTGATCCACCTTATGGGCCTGAGGGTGGTAAATAACTGCTTCCTCCTGTGTGGCCATATGTGGGAGGACAGGGACCAACCGCTGTTCTGTGAAGCTGGGGCAGGAAGCAGGGAGTGTGGACCAGGACTGCTAACTTGCCCGAGTGCAAATGAACATCAATAATCCAAGACACATTGCATGACAACATGACCGAAGCCTGCATCTGTTTCCTGTTCCTTCACTCCTTCCTTTGCAGAAAACACTAGTAAAAATCTGTTATGTGGTCGGACCACAGGTCTGGCACAGAAACTTGGGACTAGGTGGGACTTTGGAATGTTTTGTGATCAACATAACCTGTGAGGCCAGCTTGGCGATTCACTCCTTGAAGCAAATGTCAAGAATTTTCTTATTTCTCACTCTGAGGCAGCGCCGTCTGGAGAATTTTTGGGAAATTACTACCTCCTTAGATTTGGATTTTTCCCACAATAAACTCTGGAAAGGAACATTCATTTCTACTGGCAGAGAATATCTAAAGCTCTCCAAGACTGATCCCCAAACGGTAGATATATGCAAGGAAATCGAAGCTCTTCCTGATCTGGCACCTTCTCAGACCTGTCATTCTGTGTTTCCATGGTGAACTAATTAGCAAAGCAGTTGGATTCTTTTCTGACATCAGAAACAAAGAGAATTCAGAAAGTGATTCTATGGTATAAGGGAGGACATTGTTTAATTTGGGTTCACTTTCAGGGTAGGGTTACTTTAGGGAGGGATCATTTGCTAAAATTTCCCGTGATGAGTTAAGACCACAAAGTACAGACCTCAGATTATCCTGAGAACCCCCCACGAAGATGTCAGTGATTTTACAATGTTCAGCCAAGTCCTCTTGAATCTTCGGTTAATCAGATTAACACAGATTTGTCTCATCTCAGAAGAAGTCCCTGAGAATTCTAATACAAATATTTTTTCAATTGAAATTATTTAACACATAACATTGTGTAAATTTTGGGTGTACAGCATCCTAATTTGGTGTGTTTATATGTTGCAATGTGCTTGCCTGCCATTGTAATGATAATTATCACCTCTATCACATTACATAATTATCGTTTCTTTTTAGTAGTCGAAATAATTCTAGTTCCTTAGCAAGTTTGAGGATTATAATACAAGGTTGTCACTATTCGCTGTGCTGTGCATTAAATCACTAAGGCTTATTTACTTACTATTCATTGCACCCTTAAACAACATCTGTCCTAATAGAAATATTTCTGAAGGCATTCTTTACCGCAGATGAGAGGCTTACTTGTTAATGAGGGAACAATAATAATATCAAGGCTAATAATAATAACAGACTAACTTATCATTTTATAAGTTATAAATTATATAAATTGTGTATATAGTATGTATAATACATTATATATATATATCATTTTATATACATTACTTCATTTAATCCCCACAACACTATGACATAGTTATAACAGATACAATTATCCCAATTTTTGTTCATGAGAAGTCAGAAAGAAGGGGAATCAGTAGGCATGACAGAGAATGACAGCCACCCATTTATTTACCTCTTATTCATCCAACAGCCACTAGTTAATATATGTGCACCAAACTCTGGGAGACTGTAACAACAAACCAAATTTTATTGACTGACAGTTGGAGAGATAATAACAATAAAATAAGATAAATGTTGTAACAGGGGTCTCTGAGGTCCAAGAGCCAAGGACCCTAATTCAATGGTTGGAAGAAGCCTCCATAAGGAACTTCCACTTGAGCTGAGATGTAAGGGATGAGGAAGGAGTTAGGTAACAGGTACCAGGGGAGTGAGAATGAGCACTCCATCAGGAGGGAGCATCGTGTCCCAAGGACCAGAGCTGAGTGAAGACTTACCGAGAAACTGAAAGGATCTGGGCATGATGACTGCAAAATACAAGAAGGAAAAGGCAAGAGATGAGGCTGGAGAGTTAGATAAGGTTATGTAGACCTTGTGATTTATTATAAGGGCAGTGACAAGGCCAAAATGAGGGCAGCATAAAAAACCAGGGTAGCAGCTTTGGAGGTCAAGGACCAGGGAGCATTTCAGGAATGCAGTCAATCCCCTTCATCTGCAAAGACATCAGAGAGTAAAAGGACTGAGAACAGGCCTCCCGAGATATCAGGGATGCCCTTCCCCTTTTCTGTTCGGTGGTGGAGGCAGAGCACGAGCCCTGTGTGTGACTGAAAGACAGGGAAGCAGAAGCAAAGGGTGTCTGGGCTACAGTTTGAGAAGTTCAGTTCCATGACTGCTGGAGTTGATGGCCAGGTCAAAGAAAGGTTTTTCAAGATAGAAAAATTTAAACGTGTTTGAAAGCACAGGAGAAAAGTTGAGTATAAAAGCATAAATTAAAGATGTCATGAAGTCATTAAAGATTAAGGAAGTGGAAATACACGGTGTGTTGACCATAGTTCATAATGCTGTATCTCATGTTTGACAGTTGCTGAGAGGGGAGGGTTTAAAAGTCCTCATCACAGGAAAAAGCTTGTCATTGTGTATGTCAATAGATGTTACCTAGACTAACTGTGGTGATCATTTTTCAACATGAACAAACATCAAGTCATTATGTTGCACACCTGATACTAGTATAATGTTATATGTCAATTGTATCTCAATAATAAAAACAGATTAAAGAAGCAGTATACATGGGGAAAGTGATCATGAAATGCTTGGGTGAACAAAAAGATTGAGAGAAAGATCTGTATTCATATTTTTGAAGTCCAAGTATCAAGGCCGATTCTACTCGTTGCCCTCTCCCTTGCTCTTTAGTCTATAATAACACTCCTGAAAAGCTTTGTCCTTTTGTCACTTGGTCTATCTGTAGTGGGACACTTTTGTGGTGGACCCAATTCACGTACCTTCATCTTTTAGATGATGTGAAAAAATTAAGTCACATATCCTTAAAACAACATAAAAAGTTAATTTTGGCCAATGAATAAATTCTTCTCCACTCCCATGAAAAGGGAAACTGCTCAAATACAATAAATGGGTGTGGGAAGGCCTTTGACATTTGAACTGAGATGAGTCAGGCTGTTTTCTTTCAGCATTGCATCAACCATAATAGAAAGTTCTCACTCACATCTTTCACTAGGGCATTATCAATCTTTCCTCAAAACGCAGAGACCTGTCCCAAGCACTGGCAAGGACGTGAGCCACCCAGCCCATCTTCTCCATGCCACCAACTCCACCACAACAAAAAAGGCCAGCACTGGGGCTTTTCTTGGGCATGTCAAGGGATTATGCAGTTAGATACCCTGGAAGATCCCGTCTCAGAGTATTTCAGAACTTCATAGATCTCTAGGTGCAGATTCTTCTAGTTCTGCAATGGAAAAGTAGAGGGCAAACTGATGCCTTTTGCAGGCCATAAGCAAAGGATATTGGAAATAAAATGGGTCCACTTCTGATGATGTGAAGCGGGGGAGAAGTCATCCAGAAGACCCACTTAATATTCTAAACATCTTAAACATACTCAAGTGTGGGGCCAAGACCCAACAGCAAGAAATCCAGCTGGCAGGAGGATTAATGCCAACTTCTAAAGTAAATGCCACGAGTGCATATGAGCAAAGTAGAGGCTACCTAAGGAAAGGGTCTGGGTGTCTTAGTTGACCACAAGTTTAAGATGAGCTAGCATAGCTACTAGCAAAATCTAATTAATGCCGCTTTGTGCATACTAAAGAAAAAGAGTGTTTTCCTTGAGAGAGGAAATCATCTCCCAACCTCCCTTACAGATCTTCCCCCTTCTGAAGTGCACTATTCCAGCTTAAGTATAGCAACAACTGGAGTGTGAGTAGGGGCAGGAGAACCACAATCACATTTGCACGCCCGTGTACAGCATGCAAGTCTCTTTGATATTGATTTTGACCCCCATTCACAACCATCCTAGGAGGTAAAAACTATGACATCGACGTTTGTGGATGGCAGTGCCAAAACTGGGTGCACTCAGTGCCTTGAAGAAGCTGGCATGGTTAATAAGGGGCAGAGCCAGGGCACTGATACCCTGACTTGTGTGCTTCCAGCTGTACCCTCCGGTAACAGCTGTGGTTTGGCCTCGGGAGGGAAGATGCAGCGGCTTGTGTGAACTACCATCCAACACTGCAAGGACCGTGACATGAGGCGGGAATTAGGCCAATGAGACACACTCTTGAATGAAAGCAGGTGGATGTTAGGAG
Organism: Tonatia bakeri; assembly: GCA_004024845.1. NCBI lineage: Eukaryota > Metazoa > Chordata > Mammalia > Chiroptera > Phyllostomidae > Tonatia > Tonatia bakeri. The sequence continues at coordinate 22,729 of PVIA01012529.1, read as the reverse complement.
AAAGGAATACAGCACAGGCCGGATGACCGTCCTTGAAGGGGTGGACCGCCAACGATGAAGAATGTAAGGCAAAGCCAATAAGCCAATGTGACGGAAAGGGATCGGTTGAACTAAATTATATTTCCTCATAAATCTTGGATTTAAAAATGAAAAAACCTTCAGAGAAAATTCAGGAGCAAGTGTTCGGGCAAAATTTTCCTCTGCTTTTGTTTATTCTATAGATCTCTCTCGATTTTCATGATAAAAGCAGAAGTGGAAAAATGAGAGGGAGGAGGACCTGACCATGACTCTGGAAATGGAATCGCTGATGGGGCCATCTCCCAAACTTGAGGGTTGCGTCATCAAAACCCTCAACACTGCGGTCATTCCCGCTCTGTGTGAATGACGACAGGGAGTCGAGGAGGAAGGCCAATCTCTTCCCACAACAGTGTTTGGGTCTAGTAGTGATGCTTCATCTTTCCGCACTCTTCAAATGTAGTCTAGTCCTTCAAAATGTCATATAAATAACCCAGTCAGTGTTGGCTCTTTCTACCTAATTCCCGTAATGGAGGCATCGTAGAAATAGGACCAAACCAGCCGTCAGAAACTTTGCTTCTGATACCCATCCTGCTGGGTACTCCCAGGCTGGCCTGGGGCAAGCTGGGTCAGGGAGGGGTGGGGAGACAGGGATCTGGAGGCCTGCGGCCTGTCACTCATGTTCTGTGAGCATATGCTCTGCGACACAGATTAAAAGCAAATGTTTTAGCACCACAGAGACCTGGTTTTAAGCAATTCCCTACCACTAAGATGTCTCACTGCAAGCATTTTACTAAATTCTTCCAGCTTCAGTTTCTTCATAGGCTGGTTGAAGCCATGGATGTGAAAATGCACATCCGATTTTTATGTAAGTTACCAGTGAAGAGAGCACTGGTCATAACCTATATCTTTTCAGATGGCGGATTTCAAGAACTTCCCACAAAACTAGATAGAATTCGATGAAGAACAACCAGAAGGTGGGCAGGGGATGGGTCGGGAAAGATGGGAGTATCAAAAAGAAATCCCTGACACTACAATGACGTGTCACCTGATGAGGACATAAGGGCTTTTCTGATGGACTTGGACCCAGAAGCGTGGGGGGAAAGGGGGAGATGAGGCGCGTAACCAATAGTTGCAAAACAGTAGCACAAAGCCTCTCAGAACAGAGCCAGGAAAACTATAGCCCAGAATGAACTGAAAAAAAAATCTGAAGCAAGAATAAAAAAAAAATGACTGCTCAATTTGTGTTTCTGTGTCTTGCTTGTTTGTTTAAAGACTTAAGCCTGATTGCTTGGGGATAATAGTGTTATGTTAACTTTTATGACAGAGAATCCTGAGTTTCTCAGGACCTGTTTTGTTTTCCTTCAATTTCTGTCAGTAATACTTACTGAGTGCATGCTGTGTCAGGTGTCATACCGGATGCTGAGCCTTTTATGACGAGGAGATGTAATCTTTTCTGTCAAGAGTCTGGTAGTCCAGTAAGAAGGCAGGCATGCAAATATAACAAAATATACCAAAATTATTATAGTACTTGAGGTGAGTACAAAATCCAGGGAAAACATAACTTTAAAAATACCCAAATCTGCCTGGGGCAGAGTGACCCAGAGTAGGATTCCCAGAAAGAATAACATTTAGACTGAAACATCTGTCAGTGAAAAGCTATACGAACTGGAAGGAGCAATACATGATTACAAGAACCTACTATAACTTCCTGTTATTTTGAATGAGTTTAGCTCTATTAACCCTAGTGAATTTTTTAGTTTGCCAAAAAAAATTTTTTTACTAAGATTTTATGAAATAAAATGCCTGGCAAATATTGCAGACAGTAGACAACCAGAGAAATTTCAGAAGACTAAAAATCGACAAACGTTATTTAAATTTTCCATTTTAAGAGGAAAGATTCAATGAAAGACAGTGTTGTGAATTTTTGGACAGAAAGGGCTTGGAATTAGAGCGCTAAGGGAGAATTTGGGCTCTGCCCCTCACTGTTGTGTGGCCTCAACTGATTACTAAGCATCTTTGTTCTTTAGTGTGCTTGCTTTGGAATGGGAGAGGAGAGGAGATATTCAGAACTTGTAGTGAGGATAACTGGCAAAGTGCTTAGAAGAACACATAGCACATGGTCGGCTCTCAAGAAGTATGAGCTTTTTTGTAATTCTATGAACTATAGCCCAAAGTGGTTGACCTCAAACACAGAACAGATTCCAAAATAAAAGGTTTAGAAGACTTGAGACAGAAAAGGGAGTGGTGACATCTTAGGACCAGGGTGGGTTCACTAATACCAAATCATTCCAGAGCCCCATCCGTTTCCCATCTGGGCTCAGCCTTATTCTAAAATTTGCTAAAAGCCTTTTTGTAGTAAAGCAAGCTAATGGTTCTAAGATACCCACTTCCTCGGGAAACAAGGATAATGAGATGGTGACTCTCAGGACGGTGATGGTGGTATGGGTGCAGAGGCAATAGCAGCCGACTTTCAGGGAGCACTTTTTATGTATGTACCTAGAATTTTCCATGCATTGCTGGACTTCGTTTTTAAAGACCTGGAGGGATGGAAGAAAGCACACCTTTTTGAGAGGGTGTTTGCAACCTATGTATCTTATGTCTTGCTGGTCATTTTAACCAAGAACCAGAGTCTCATCTCTTCAGTTCATTCATTTCAATATTTGGTGAGTTATTTCTAGGACCCGAGCATGATTTTAGGTGCTACTGATACAACCTTGAGTAAATAAGATACTTTTCTCTTGGGCCTAACCTTTTCCTGGGGAGGAGAAAGAACAAAAGGGGTATTAAATAAACATCTCAGTTTGAAAAATGACCAAGTTCAAAAACTTAGGAATAAACCCTAATCTGTAATAAAAATAAAATCAATGGAAGACACAACTTCAGTGATACTGAGTATCAGGAAGTTCCCAGATATTAGTTGGCATTTGAAACCTGTTCTAAACGTATTCTTTGATTCAGTAAATATTTAAATTCCAACTCTGTGTCAGGCACTGAATACACAGCAGTAAACAAAACAAACAATAAATTGAGTCTCAGAGAAAGCAGGTATTTTCTCCAAGATCCAAATAAGTAGTAAATGGCAAAACTGGAATTTGAAAACAAGTTAGAGGACAAAGGCACCAGTTAGGAAGTTATTGAAATTATCTTGGTGGCAGGGACAAGAGTCACAGCAGAACAGAGGTCAGATTCTCTTTGAAGGTAAAGGCAGTCTGATTTTCTCACAGAACAAATGGGTGAAAGACAGGAGTCAAGAGTGAGTCTGTGACTCGGAGGGTTTTGGCCCATGCCACACAATTACAGTGGGGACGGGGAGCTTCCAGAAAAGCTGGTTTGGGCCAAATTAAGAGATTCATCTTGAACATGTTGACTTTGAGACATCCGTTATACCTCCAGTGTGAAATTGTGGGGTGCAAGGTGGGTTTATAAGTTCAGGGTGAAGGAGAACAATGGGTTACAGATGAATATTTGAGGGTCGATGGCAGTCGGGCAGACAAGGGAGCATTGATGGTGGCCGGGCTCAGATGCCTGGATTGCCTTCGGTTGAAGTGACAAAGTTGCCATCAGGTCACGAAAAGCAAAGAGCCTGAGCCTTTGTCCAGAGTCCAGTAGAGGACAGAGACCATTTGCTTTTGTGAGAGAGACGGGGCTACAGTAGGTCTCATGGGTACCACCAGCTTTGTTTCTGTTGTCATTGATTTGCCTTTTAATTTTGTTTATTTGTTTAGAAGACTTGACTCTTTTTAAATACTTGGAAAAATATTCAGCAGTGGTTCTTAAACAGTAGTGCGCGTAAGAATAACCTAGGGGTCAGAGCTTGTTAAAAATTTGATTTGTAGGCCTCATTTCTAACATGTTTACTCAGCAGACTGTGAATGAGGCATAGGGAACCACTTTTTCCTTTCAAGCATCCTGGGTAAACATGTTCTTAAGTCTAACTTTTTGGAGCAATAATGTGTCTCTCCTGCTGCCTTTGCATTTAGCTCTTATATCTGTGCTCCTGTGATGAGGGGTTGCAGCTTCTTGTGTTTCTGCACTTTGTCAGAAGTCACTCAGATCCCTGTTAGACATAGAAGAGCATTGCTGGAGGTCAGAGTGGGCCTCTCTCCCTGACTCGGTTTTGGCTCAGGTGTAATCCGATTGGTACCTGGATATCAAAGTGAGACTGAGGTGGTTGCCCCCACCAATGTGCAGCATTTATAGAAGGAATGAAGATAAGCTTCCCTCCCCGCTACTCTTAGGGTACTTCAGCTGTACCAAGCACCTAAAAGAAGGCCAGAGTGGGGGAGAAGTAGAGGCTGCGATAATATCTGTAAAGGGTGAGCTTGTGAGTCCCCTTCATGCACACACACCCTTTGTGGGGGCGATGGAAAGCGATGAAACTCTCTAACCCTGAGCCCAGTAGGAGGACTTCAAGGGAAACCCAAAAAGAGCTTTGAAATCTGTTTCCTGCAATTGGGAGATTCAGAGACCCGAAGCCCAAGCCCCATTTGAGAAGTAAAGCTGACAGCAGTCTAGGGTCTGACCCCACCCAGGAAGGCTGTCAGGAGAGAGAGGCCAACCCCTTGGCAGTAGAAATAGGAGACGCTTACCACAGCGAGGTGAGCTCACGCTCTCTGAGTTTGCAGGGCTGAGGCATGGATACAAATTTCCTGTGGATCGCTGCGGGACTCACAGAAGAGTCATGACCAGTGGGGTGACCCTGCTAGAGTCACCAGTGCTCCCCAGATAGAGATATATCCTTTCAGATCAGGGAAAGTATACTTGCTAAGTCATCATTTATATTATATGATGCCCAGGAGTGTGCAACCTTGTGGCGTCTCTGCACCACACTGGAAGAAGAAAAGTTGTCTTGGGCCGCACATTAAATACATTGTAACATGTAATCACAAAAAACAATCTCACAATGTTTTAAGTGCATCTGTGATTTTGTGTTGGGTTGCTTTGACAGCCATCCTGGGCTGCATGCGGCCCAGGGGCCATGGGTCGGACACCCCTGATTCTTCCACTTGAAGCTAACCCTCAGCTCCCCACCCCCGTAAGTCAAGCAGGTGTTTGCTTCTCCTTCTAATAAAAAGTGGAATTGCTTCTTTGAGATAGAACGCACAAAGGTAGGGATTTCTTCTTCAGGGTGCACAGATATACTGCCTCTAAAACGTGAGTCTTCTCCGCCAGGTGCACGAGACTGCAGCCCTTCTCAATGAACTGCTCTCCTCAGAAGCAGAGACTTAACCTGCGGGGGAACATCCCACTCTAGGTCTGCTTGGATGGGGCAAAATGGAAGGCCAGTAAAAATGAGTGTGAGGAGGGCTGACGACAGCTCTGATGATGAGGGCGGGTATGGTGGAGTTGAGGTGGGCGGAAGTCAGATAGTGAAATCGTCTAACGCATCAGAAATTACAACCAAAAGCTAATTGCATCCAGCTCTCACTTCTGCCTAGCACTTACCAAGCAGTGTTTCACGTGGGCAAGGGACTCTCTGAGGGACCCTCTTGTTCTCTGGGTCACTAACTCTAGTCTGATAACCCACAGATAAGTCAGCCACAGCCCACTTTCCAAGACATATTTTATTATAGGTTTCAAAGTAAGAAACTACTTGAGGAAACCAGGAAGCAGAGTATGCATTGAAAACAAAGGCTGAAATCACAACACCAGGGACATCTGAAGATCATCTGTGGGTAGCCGTGTCTCTGGTTGCCATTGATGAGACCTCTGTTTTCCCTGAGAAACTACTATCATGTGAGGCTTTCACTGCAAATAGAATTTCATCAAGAAGGAGAGTTTGACAAACAGTGGTGTGCCAGGGTGAATGAATTCTCAAAATCAAACTAAACCAAGCCCTGATTTGTCATGCTTGCCAATTACCAGGGTTACAAATAGCCCCACCATGGCCAATTTCAAGGATGGCAGTATTTACTAATAACAAGATTGAAAAATACTTCTAAAAATTTAACAATCAGTTCCCACAAATTAGTGGCAGCCCATCCCAGCACACTGCTGCTTATAATTTAACAAAGATCAATTCTACCAAGTTTCCATAAATATGTGATATAACTTAAATTTCCTGAGAAGGTGCACAAATGCAAAAGGAACAAGGCACAGAAGGCTTCTGCCCTCTTGCTCCTCAGAGGATGTTTAGAAAACTACTTCCTAAGAAACCTCTTGGCCTCAGGCTCACCCTGTTCTCAGAGCAATTTCTGTTACACACAGTACAAATATATTTAAATTAGCTTTATGTGTGATACTATTACTTAACATAATGTAGTTTTTTACAAACATCCATAAATATTTTAGATTCAGTTAATATGCAATCACGTTATGTAGCTTTCAACAAAAGTCCACAAGGAGCTTATTAATTTAACAGAGTCCCAGACTCAGGCAGGATGCCATTGCATGGAGTTTGTAACCGTTTGATTGAGGCAGGCTCTTCAAAACGAGGACAGGGATTTGGTTGGAGTCCTCCCTGAGCAACACCCCAGTGCTCCCTGCTCCAGGCAGGGAAGGGAAAAGAAGTTTGCCAAGAAAGGGGAGATCTGTTGAGGCTTTCCCCTACCCACCTTGGGCTGAAAGGGAGTATACCTCCTGAAAGCTGAACCTGTTAAACTTTATTGGCTCATAACGTGATGGCAGGAACGCCAGCTCTAAAGCTGAGACAGTGATACGGTGGGAAGCCCATTGGCCCCATTAATCACTAGTTCTGTGGATTGAGACAAGTCATCTGCCTATGTATACTCATTGTTAAAATAGTGCCCAAAATACCTGTCCCATTAAAGTTATAGAGTTGCCCTGTGGTATGCGAAAGCACCTTGTAAACCGTAGAGAGTTAATAAATACACGAAATTCTTCCATGACTTCACACAGCACTGGGAGTACCAATTTCTGAGGCAAGACCTTGTGATTACCAGTGTTTGCTCTGTCTTTACCATCGACGATGTTTAGATGCACATACAAACAAGACTTCATGAAGCCCTGTGTGAAGGCACAGAATGACCCCCTTCGACCTGCTGGCTCTATAAAGCACCCTGCATCCTGAAGATGATGAAATCAAAGGAATTTCCCAAATAAAGTGCATTCCATTTCCATGCCACCTGTGCCTCTGTTCCACTAGTTCTTTAGAGTGTTCTCTGTCCACTAACATCATCGCATCTGAAGTGGGTGCTGTTGGCCACCCCACCAGTCTGACTACTTTTTATTTAGGAGGGTCTCAGAGGATTGGAGTATGGGAAAAATAAAGTGAAACAGCCCAAGAATATGAGAAAAAGGCCAGGCTACAGTGCTAGATCCTTTTAGCATACTAGGTGAGACTCCCATGAGAACAAGACCTCATTTTTCCACCCAGGGATTCAAAGATTAGACAGACTCTTCAAGGAGCTTCTGCCCTGTGGCCACCCATATTCATTTTACCATGGATTAATAGTGACTTTGCCAAGCCAATGTCAGGGGTAACCACATGCCCTTGGCCCTTCCTCTGAGTCTCTTTCAGATAAGCATGAGAAGAGAAAATCCATAGGCAGAGGAGTTCTGTTTGTTGGGATGTTGGTTTGCGCACCCAAACTGTAGACATTGAACACCTGCCTCCTCCAGCGCACCCACCAGCATCTCGGCATGTGCTAGCGAGGATGGGGAGACCACATCAAGACTCTAGGCGATGAACTGGGGATTGGCTAGCAGTAAGATCCCCCAGTACGTATTATTCTTCAGAACCTGGTATTCAACATTGAAGATCAAATCTATGGTATCCCCTTCATGCAACTCATAAATCCCTCCTACGTTTTGGATGGTAGCATTATTTTTTACATTTTGTATAATGTCTTTGTTTTTGCGGAGCCTCACGTCGAAAGGAGCTGCTTCTTTGTAGGTGGTATTGGGAGCCACTTGGCCATAAATTGAATACAAGCCATTCTGAAGTATCTGCAGCTTCCAGTCAGCTACCTGCTTCACGCAAGAAGGCTGGAGAGACGCCATTTGCCATTTTGAAGGTAATGGTCCTAGAAGAAATTTACAAGGGAGGGAAAAAATGGAAAGCATAGTTATTTTACTATTTCACCATCTTCCTATTTACACTTCTTTCCCCTTCATATATTAATAGGTTGTTTCTTTACCTGGTCTATACTAGTTGTCTCCAACCGCAGTTGAAATATATTAAGTATCTATCTACTCCTTGTTTAGAGAAACTGCAAATCCTAAGTGTGTTGCTTGCTTGGGGAGCTCTAAGGAAATGGATTTGGAATATAAAAAGGGGTTAAGTTTTATGGGGCGTCATGTGTCTCATCAATGAGGACTCACACACCAGGACTGTGATAACCAGGGTTGGCAAGCCAGGAAGACTAGTCATGCTGTTCTGTGTAAGGACTGCTTACCATGTGTCACTTCATTAATGAGACGCATTTCTTGAATCCATGTACCATAGTGCTGCCCCCTCTCTGCCTCTCCCTTCACCCCACATTAGTTTTCTCCATAGAAGGTGTCAGCAGCATTCTATGAATCCAGGTGTCCCTTTATTGTCTCTCTCTCCCTCACTCAAGACATCTTTGTTCATTGCTAGGTCTTCAGCACCTAAAGAGCTCCTGGGACCTAATACGTGCTCAATAACCATTTCTTGACTGAGTGATACATCGTGTTCCTGAACTAGGTGCACTGTGTCTAACTTAGGAACCTTCTCCTCAGTTTGTATGTACATATCCTTCAAGAACCACTTGAGACACCATCGCCAAACCCTCCAAAAAATAACTACCGGTAAATTCATGAATTTTAAAATGTAAAATTATTTGACTGTTTAACTATAAGTAGCACAGGGGGTGGGGAGAGGGTCAAGACTTAATCATTTGTTTTCATAGGAATATTTTGAATTTACATATTTTCCTGAAGTTAGTTGTTGGTGCACAGCAGTGTGATTGCGGAGCCCCAGGAGGTGCTTTTGCCACCAAAAAGGCTTCTTTAGCTTGTTCCCTAATTCTCCATGATTGTTGTTGTAGGAGGCAGAGCCTTTATCCCATACTTAGAAGAAACCCCTCATGAGATTATGCCCAGGAAGAAGTAACGCATTGTCTAAAATTCGTATTTACATATAAATGACTGATATAAGACTCAGAGCATAGATTTCACAGGATCACAAAGAAAAGATCATTAGAGCAAGAAGCAAAGTCTGTGTGGGTGATTCTGGAGCCCAGTGAATGTCTTCTGGCTTGACACGTGATAGGCAGTAGCCAATAGGCTAGCAAGTCACCAGGAAGAAGTGTCCCTGGTTCTCTTACTTAGTTCTCTTACTTAGTTCCATGATAGGGGCCACTCCATTCACTAGAAAAGCAGAAACAAATCACGAAGACGGAGACGAATAAGTAGAGGTTCCCCAAATCCCACAAGCTGGGGAAGCCTGACGGTTTGAGCTGCATTGGAAGCAGGGGTGCTGTTTGTCTCCAGAAACTTTCTCTCACAGCTGAAAATGTGTGTTTGGCCTGCAACCTAGAAACAACCCCAAATGCATTTATTTGCATTTTTGTGTGTATTCTAAGACATGGCTAAGGCTCCATTTAACTGTATACTTTAGTGTGTTTTCTAAGCAAACACCAAGTCACTAGGAGGGAAAGTGACCCGGAAACTAAGAGCAGAGGAGAAAGAGCAGAGGAAGTGGCCACTCCTCCCAACTCTCCTTCCTCTTCTATACATTTAGAAACAAAAATAGCACCACACACATACTCTCCCCGCTGCACACTGGCAACGTGTGAAATGTGAGGACTTTGAGTTTGTCAGAGAAGTCTGAACTATGTCCTTACTAAAACTTTGAATTGAATGCAGGCTGCAGGATCTCAGATGCCCAGGCCCGTGAAGGTGTAGTGTGCTCCTGCCTGAAGACGTGACCTTCACGGGCACCACTGGTCTATCTGGTTGACCTCAAAAGCCTCGGCTCCTAGACCACAGGGGGGCCCGTGATAAGCAGTTAGAAATAGAAGCTGAAGAATGACTACAGTAGGATAAAGGCTTCCTTCACAGCATTGGAACTTGCCTTCTTGCATCAGATGCTAAGCAAAGTAAGAAGGCGGCATGCAAGACAGGTTACTCACCAAACTTAGCGACACAGGGCTTGCCGACAGTCTGTAGGGAAAGAGAAAAGGAAATTAATCAGGATGATGACTGCATCGCAACTGTCTTAATTGATTTATTTAGAGCCTCAAATTCCTGAGGCAAACTTCTTTTGCTAGCCAGGATAAAAAAAAATCTTTCCTCAACTTTGTCTGGGCTCTTGCAGCCTCCCTCTACAGCCGTCTGGCTTTGTCCTTGACCTTTCATTACCTAACTACCCTTTTGACTCTTCCAGGCAAAAGTTGAAATCTCATTCCTTTCACCTAACCTCTCCCTGCAGGACAACTATTCCATCTTGGACTCTCATCCCCTTGGGCCGCCGAAATGTTCTGTAAACACTACTCTCCCCACTCCAGTGCTTGCACAAGGTAACCCCTTGACATTTATGAATAAAATAACAGAATTTCCATTTATGTTTATTTTTATGTTAAGTAATAAGAGATTACACTATAGAAATATTTACAACTGAGGTTCATAAAACCACCCTTATTTAATAGTCAGACAATCATGAGTTATACAGAGTAACTGAAAAACCCTGAGGAGAACTGAGTTTCAAACTGTTGCAACATACCACAATTTACAGGCTGCAAGAAGTGTGGTTAATTTTTTGAACACAGGCATTTGAATGCTACCACCTTTAAATGTTTCTACTAAGATCAAGTATAATAAAAAAAAATGTACTAGATCAAGTATAATAAAAAAAAAATGTACTGTGTAAAATTTATTGGTTTCCTGGTGGCCAAGTGCTTACCAGACTTTTGGAAGTTAAAGATGGTGCATCTTTTTAAATAGGATTTCTCTGTCTGCTGTGACAGGAGTAAATTAAGGGAGGCCAGGGCAAGTGAGTGAGACCAGCTAAGAGATCCTTGCAGTCATCTGGGCAAGAAAGCATGGTGCCTCTCACCAAGGTTCTAGCAGGTAGACATGGTGATCGGTGGCTAGAAGGAGAGCCAACAGGAGTCCTGACTTGGATTTGGGATGAGAAAATGAAAAGAGACAGAGAAGACCCCAAGACTTGGGATATGAGTCATTGGAATGAATCGATGAAATGAGCAAGGCTTAAGAGTAGTTCATCGTGGGGAAAGAACGAACCATGAGTTCTTGGGATTGCCAAGTGTGGGGGGCTTATTAGCTATCTGATAGATATCCATTGGATCAGTGAGGATGGAATTTAAGGTTTTGATGACATCAATTTGGAGTCTCCAGCTGTTATGTGATGCTTTAAGACATCAGCCTGTATGAGATCATCCAGCCAGTGAGCGTAGACAGAGGAGATCCCCAGGACAGTGCAGTGTCCAGAGGTCAGGGAATGAGGAAGAACCAGCAAAGGAGATTCAAAAGGAAAGGGAAGGGGTTCAGAAAGGGAACGTGGCAGTGTGACGTTTGGAAACCAAGAGAAAAAAAAATTGTTTTCAGGAAAGAAGAGTGATCATCTGGGTCAAATGCTGTTGATGGGTCAAGAAAGAAGAGGACAGAGGGTGGACCAATGGACGCGCAGTCACTGGGTCCTCAGCAAAAGTACGTTCTGTGATATAATGAGGCAGAAGCTTAATCTGAATGAATTTATGAGTAAGTGAGAAAAAAAGAAATTGGAGGAGTTTGTCCACAAGGGAGCACAGAAAAATGGAATGGAATCTGGATGGGGATGAGAGGGCAAAGGGATTCTTGTTTGTTTGCTTCTGGTTGTGTTGTTTGAATATGAGAGGGGTGAAGACACAGCTATCTGTTGCCATTTGAAGGCAATGTTTCAGTCAAGTGCAGAGGGGTGCAGAAGAGCTAGGAGATCACCGTTGAGCCAATGTCCCTGAGTTGGTAAGAGAGGACAGAATCTCGTTCATGGGTGGACTTAAATAGACGCCTGAGCAATTCATACATCAGGACAAGAGGGAAACACGGTATGCGTGAACAAAATTGCAGGAGAGTGCTCCAGAAGGCTGAGGACCTTGAAAACTCTCTCCTGGCTCCTCTGTCTTCTCACAGAACCTGGAGACATGGGTATCAGGTGAGGCAATGGGGAAGAGACACTGAATCTTTAAGGAGAAGTCAAGGGAATGAAATAGAGGAGACGGCGAAGTCTTTTCCCTCAGCTATATTCAGCTGTAAAAGACACGAAGCAGTTGGATTTGATCAGGGCTGTCAGTGTTCCAGGACTGTGGTTTCAAAATTAAAACATAATGAAGAGAGAGAGAAACAAGTGAGCGGGTCGATGCAAGGTTCGGGTTATAATAGTAAACTATGGAATTTAAGTTGTGGAAGGAAGGAAGGGAAGGCACAAAAGTCCAACTTTATTTTAAATCTTAAAAATATAAAAACTCATCCTGGCCACTGTGGCTTGGTTAGATGGAGCACTGTCCCATGTACCAAAAGGTCGCAGGTTCCGTTCCTGGTCAAGGCACAGGCCTAGGCTGTGGACTTGGTCCCTGGCTGGGGCGCCTACGGGAGGTGACCAATTGATGTTTCTCACGTTTTGATGTTTCTCTCTCTCTCTCTCCCTCCCTTTCTTTTCCCCCCTCCCTTCTTCTCTCTCTAAAATCAATAAATGTATCCTTGGGTGAGGATTAAAAAATAAAACTTAAATTAAGAAAAAAGAATATAGAAACGCTGCAGCCTTGAAGAAGGGTATAAAAAATCCAGTATCATGACACGGTGAGCACACTCAATAGTGCATCCTTCCGTTTGGATCTGCCTCCCTCTGTGAGGTAATTTTCAGTGATGGACGTCAAAACCATGAATCCAGTGAATTAAATTAGAATATAACTTTCACAATATTGTCTCATAAAGGGTAAAACTAAGATAAGAAAATAAAAGTAACATTTCACAAATTATTAAAATATTAGTTCAATTATTTTAAAAGTGTTTGTTGTATATTAACATGATATTTTGGTGAAAGTAAAATGGTTTTGCGCTGTGATTAAACTACATTAATCGTATTATTTGGTCCACTCTTATACATTTCTATCTTGTGCATTTTTAAAAATATCTAGTATTAGTACTTTTATATAATTTATAATAGTTAGCATATATTTTGGGATTGAAATAAAAATAAAACACATTATGATTTGAATAGGGGGCGCAGTCAAACAGAAAGCCTCTCTTGCAGAATAAATCACTGGGTTCCCACAATTGTTTTTGCTTTTGCACCAATCTCGTCCTCATCTTGAGGTTTCTTAGCAGAGATGTTGAAACTCCATTTGCTTTAACTCATGAGAGGCATGTGACAGGGAGTCCCTTCATTCCAATTTCCTCATTTACAAAATGAGAAAACTAATGTCACCTAGTTCATTGAACTTGGTCTTGATTTAAATGAGGTCATTCTTGTGAAGGGCTTTGCCCTGGTAGTCTGTCTGGTCCTGCTTAGTAAATGGTAGCTGTACTGGGAATGATGCTGATTAGTATGAAGATTTTAATACAACTTTAAGCACCTATATTGCCAATGTTATACTGGCTTTGTAAGCAAGAGAAATAAATGTAGCTTACAGTCCTCTTCTCTTAAGAAGTTTACAGTCTTTCTAGAAAGACACGATTTCATGCATGGAGCAACTGAATAACAATCTAAATATTAATGGATGCCAAAGTTTAAGCCACAGATAATATCTGTGCTCTGTGCTCTCATGTACAAATAGTGTGGAAAAACTTCAGGTTTCAGGCTAGTTGCCAGTGACAGAAATCCTGCACACTGTCTCATGGGCTGCTTTCATATCTGCATACACGCCAGAAACCACCATTGTAACATTCTCTGATCAGCGCCACCAACAAAAATCTGTCTGATCACAAAAATCATCTGTTTGGCAGTGAGGTACAGTCTTTGGTTGAGGAAGTGAAATACATGAGTAATACCCATATTGTTAAAGGTCTTGGAACTTAACTTCATTGTGCTGTCATTAATAATTATGGTTCAAATATTAACCTCCACAATCTTCTAAGGGGCTACCCTGGGTCAGGCACTGTACTGCTTCATTAATCCTTACCCCAACTGTGTAAAATGAGAATTGACAACACGCTCCTTTGCAGATGTGGAAATGAGTGTACCAGAGATTAAGTAACTAGCCCAAGGCCAAGCAGCTGATAAGAAGACAGGCTGAGATGACTCACGGGGCTCACCCCTGCCACTCCGTGGGATGGCTTCTATTTATATTCTGATAATTTATGGAAGATTTCATGTTCACTTCTAAATAAGCATACGTGACTTTCAGCTACAGCTTTGATTTGGTTCATTTTTGCTGAAGAAGTTGCTCTTGTAACCCTGCTTGATTTAAGCCAAGATTTACATAATTGGGTTCAAATGACAAAAGCTTAACAATTCTTCCTCCAAATCAATCCTCATCTTGAATCATCCTTTGGAAATAAGAGTTTTCTAAGCTTTTAAGCAGAAGCACAGCTTCCCCTTTTGGAAGTACCCTTCATTTCACTGAAGCAGAGGACTCTTCTGAACACTCAGTTTCTTAGGGACAACTTCTATGAAGTTATCTTCCCTGAGAACTACACCAAACCACTTGGGCTTGTAGCCAACCCTTTTCAGCAGACTGTCTTCTGAAAACGGGAGGAGAAAAAAAAAATGATTTTCTCCCAGAGAAATTTCTGTTGGTCTAGAAGGAGACAATCTTCCTGTCTAAAGCTTTGTGGATTGGGGCATAGAGCAATAGGAAAGTGGGAATTTTGTATATAAAGGCAAAGAGTGGAGATTAAAATAATCTAAACTCCAAGACTCATGGATATTGTAAGACGGTGGAAGTGGCCCCTGGTAATGACTCACCATCCACTAGCCACTAAGGCCTCTTTTCCAAATATGTTTATTTGTGGTCAATAAGACAAGGTCAGGGCAGACAATGAGAAGTGAAATACAAGAGCTAGAATTGCCCGTCAGGCCACTGGCCTTTCCCGTAGGGAATAAACCTCCACGGTATCCTGCCAGTACAGTTTCCCAAAAACCTATCAAACACTGCTAAATCTGGAACAAACTCTGGGCTCTTTCTTTAGAGGCAGAACCTTTCATTGAGAAGCTGCAAGTTGTCTGGGGAAGGAGATCCAGAACCAGAGCACAAATACATGGGACTGGTCAAGTTCAATTGTGATGCGAGGTATCCCCTTTCCCCCTGGAACTACTAGATGTCCTCTGTCCCTTTGCAAGAGCCACCGTGTTCTGTTGAGAAAGGCACTTTTCTATGCATCGGGTCCCCATTCATGTGCAGGAGGAGAAGACACATGACCTGTCCTATGTTCTTCAAGGTCATATGGCTAATGAGACTTGAGTTTTAGCTGTCTTTGGAGGAAAAAGCACTTCCAGATTGGAGCTATTGCTGTTCTTCCCCTTGCCCTGCTTCAGAAATCCAAACACTCAGAACCCCTGACAGTTCCTGTCTTTCTGTGCAAAGCTTCACTGCCCCTGAAAATGCAGACTCCGGCTTGCTACCTTCCCTGAGAGAGCGGAGGTGCAATCAGCCATGCTTCTGTGCTCTCGTGTGTGCTTAGGCAATACAAATCAATGGGTTCCTATGTGAAAATGCAGGCAAAGCTACACTGGCCCCAGTGAAACATCAACAACTACACGTGCTGCTTGCTCCTGCATTTTTGTCCTCAATTGCTTTCAAATCTCTTAAGGGGTAGAACTGTATCTTTGAAATCCTCACTGACCAATCCCCTCAGAAAAATGTTTCTGCAGACCCTGATTTCATGTCGCAGCCCTTTCTTAAATGTACCGCCTCATTCTCCCCAAGGCTCAGAACCCTCAAACATACCCCCAATAGACTAGACCCTAAGTGACATAAAGCATTTTTACTTTTCCTTCTGGTCAGTGCTGTGAAGTCAAAAGTCAGAAAAACTTGTAATCATTAAGGACCTACTGGATCTGCATTTCCTTCACTAGACCCACAACTTGGGCTGGAGCTCACTGGGAAATTCCTAATAAGCATCAGGGGCTTCCCAAATAGGAATGAGTTTCACCCTTTCTCCATGAAGAAACTGAGGACAAGAAAGATGAAATGTCCTTCTCAAAGTTACACAGCTGGTTATTGGGAGACCTAGAACCAGAATCCAGATCTTCTTACTTCTAGTTCAGTGCCGTGTCCCTGCTCAAAGTCACCGTAACCACCTGTCACTTACCTTGTTCTGTCTCCCACCAGCTTTGTATGTCTCCTCCCTCAGTTAGACCATAGTTCGCATCCCATCCCTTGAGGGCAAGCATCATGTCTTATACCTTTTTATTCCACCAAGGGCACTTATTTAACGAAGTTCCAGAAAGGGAAAAAATACTCCACAGGCGTCTGTCAAATGACTGACTTAAGTGTCCCATCTAACTTAGTTCCGCAGCCAACATTTAGTGTTTCTCATTCCTTTCATTTCCAAACACTTAGATGAGCCTCCGAAACCACACGCCATGACCAAGTTGAAATTACATTTCTGTTACTTCTACCCCCATGCCTCTTCCTTTCAACCAGCTCTAACAGTACTGAGTGGTACCACCCATAACCAGACTGACAAAAGACAGAAGGATTATAATCAACAGCAACCTCAGGAACTACTATAGACTCCTTACCTTGAATGGGAGAAGACAGAAGACAACTGTACTGCAGAAGCAAACTAGTAGCACGGTAACTACCGAGAAGACCCATGGCTTCCAGCCCAGCCTCTGTGCTCCTGCAGGAGCTGCATGGTGCAAAGGCATATTCTCCATGTGTTCCAAACTCATTCTCTGCAGAAATGAGAGCAGCGGGAAGCAGAGGTTCACAAGTGATGGGCCAGTGATGCAACAGCTTGATTTTGTCCTATGATAATTAGTAGTGGGTGTGAAGGGGCGGGGTTTCTTTCTGATCCTGTCTTTTGGAAAAATGATACTCTGAGTCTCATATTGGTACCAGGCCAAATGTATTCACTCAGCAGAATGGAAGGCTTAAAAAAAGAGCCAACCCAAGTAAAGAGGATGGAAAAAAAAAAAAACAGCACAAGGGAAGTTCAGAAGGAAAATTTCTTTCCTGGAGCAAGAGGAAGTACAGTGCAATGCAACATTAAAATTTTTTTCCAGATAGGAAAATTACTTTTTGTAAGAAGAAGTCTCAGATAAGGTTCTTTCAGACTTCAGATGTGATACAATTGCATTGGCAGGGTGGTGAAAAGGTAGGAAGGCTAAGATGCAGGGTTTAGAAAATATAGACTTTCATTCATTCCCAGGACATAAAATACATTCCTTCTGAGAGAGTCTCTAGCAAACACCAGGGTGATACTAGAATTTGACATGAAATACACATAACCACGACAAGCTCAATTCTCTTCCATTCAGTATATGAAAACCCTGATAACTCGAGGCTGGCATCAAACAGAAATAATCATACAAAAGGATAATTTCTTGCGCCATGCCCCCCCCCAGTCTGAGCTTGCACTCTATTCCCCCCAAAAAAAGAACCTTGAATTTTCTTCTTGGTACTCAAAATGCTCATTAACTATAAAATCGAGAAAGTCCTCTGGTTCTCTGTGCCTCAGTCTTTCCATCTGTTACTTGGGAAACCTGTGCTGTTTACACTCAGGCCTAAGAGGGACCCGGAGCTGCCCAGCTCTTACTCACGCCCTTACCCACTCAGTGGCCTCAGCACGGCACTGGACACCTCGGTTTCTTTCATTGTAAAATGGAGCTTGTCTCCCCTTCACAAGGCTTTTTGGAGAATGAAATAAATGTCAAAAGCTTGTCTCAGCAGAGGCATTCCATGATTATTTATCTCTTCCCCACCCTTCTTCACAATGTGGTGAAGAATGAATCAAGTATAAAATCCTAGAAAAAGAATGATTTTTAAAATATTTACCACAGGGCGTACTTCAGCTAAAGTTCATTTAAATAACAGGAGGTAAGATGAAAGCATTTTGAAGATAATTTTTCTTTCATCTAACGGAAAGTTACAGATTTTAAAAATCAGAACAGAAATCTGAAGATGTAACCATTCATTCCCAAAGGAGGAAGCTAAGAAGAACCTAGGGAGTGACCCCTCACACCACCGGCGGCTGGGAAACAGCAGAAACTGTGTAACCCCTTTCATGACCCCACCGCCTTCCCTGAGAACCACACTGTTCGCAGCACCGCTTCCAATGGAGCTGTCCAGTGTTGACTGGGCTCTGTGTCACCCGATGACCAAACTACCCCTGGAGAAGAGACTCAGAGAGCCACACAGCAATAATGATTCCATTCCACCGTGCTCTCCTGGCTTTGAACTCCACGGGCGATGTGATGAGTAGTGCCCTGACTCGACAGGAGGGGCCGGTGCAGCGTGCCTGCGACCTCCGTACCTGTATCACCTGTATCGTGCCTGAGGCGCACAGCACAAGCGGACCCTTGAAACCACCGACCCCTGAAGAGTTACACGGTTTCCTCCACGCTCCTCTGGTCTGCTTCCTTTTCCTGTCTCCCCTCCAAGTTCAGATGGAATTAAGTCCCTCTGCTTAGTCACTTAAGTAAATGTTTATTCAAATGGGGAAGGAACTCTTCCAAATAAAATCCAGCTCCTCCTCCTGCCCTTAACCAAGGTAAGGCTCTGGTATGTCCGGATTATTTTAACCTTACAAAAGTCTAAAAACGATGCCTTATCTCAATACATTCCTCTTTTCATGAAACAGAGTTCAAAAACGAAGAAACTTCAGGTTAGAACAAGTGACAGTAGGGAACACTTTCTGATCTTCTGAAGTAGTGAGTCACCCTGGGATCTCTTTGATGCAAGCAGTCAGCATTGACACCTCAGGATGTGACAGGCAGTACATGTGCACAAACCCGCGCTTCTGGACTTACGGCCCGGCCCTGGGTCACAAACTTGGAATGAGATTTTCTCAATTAGGTCCAACTAGCAAATCCATGTTGAACATTTACCACTGGCTCGCTACTGTGCTAAGGTTTGCGGGGGGGGGTTAGAAAATAAGTCACAGATGTCAAGGTATTTTCTGCCCGACTAGATCAAAACCTCACACACGGGAGACAGGTGCCAAGGTGAGTAACAGAGGACAGAGCCTCAAAGGACAGGAAGCTCTAGAGAAACGGAAGTAGCAAGAAGAAAAGTTGGAAATCGATGGTTTGAGAGGACAGAGGTGGGAACTCACAATAGTTCTGGAAGGAATGAGGAAAGATGAGGAACAAATATTTGGAGGAATGAATATCTGTGAATGTGAGAGATTGAAAAAAGAAAGTGTGCGAATGACAAAACACCAAACTTTTGAATAGTCTGGCAGTTTTCATTTAGGAACTGCAAAATGAGGAACTTTGGAAAAATTAGCAAAAACTGTACTCATTTTGTGACAAATGCATTTGTCTTTGATTTAAAGATACATAGGTAAGTGGTAGAGAGATGGATAGATAAGTAGATAGATAAATACGATACATAAATAAGATTTTAAATGGAATTTTAAGAAGGCAACAACAGTATCTGTTAAGATTTATAAACATCTACTCTATAAAAGGTATTATATATAGCTCAATATGCATAAATAGATATATATGTACGTCTATACATACACACATACATATACATATTTGCATATTATTTGTACAATAAATTCTAACAGATACACTGAGATTTTGTATATCCACGTGCAGATCATTTTCTCCATGGAACTAACAGCAATCCTGTTCAGGGGGGCAGTCTAGGAAATAGTTTGAATTTAAACTACGTTTTCCTTCCATGACATGGGACCCTCTTCTATGCCCCAAACTGTCTCATTGTGTGAAGTTTTTGTGTGTCCCCTTTCCAGGAGCCCTTACCAGATTCTCTGTTGTTCTTCTATGTCTCACTGGCTCAAATGCAGCCTTTAAGTCACAAACCTAGTGGTCACGCTCCACGGAGTCCCTCCTATGTCACCTACCTGCCTTACCAATCATCTCTGAGAACAGCCGTGTGAGATACTAGGTTCCTGTCTCTCTAGCCTGCATCCTCTGTGTGAGTGACTTCTTGTTTTGTGGGGGGAGGGGTCTTTTCTAGCCAAGCCAGCATGTGTCAGTATCCGGGCCATGGGAGGAGCATCTTAAACAACTTTTGATGGGAAGGATTGCTTCCTGCTTGGAATCTGAACTGCAAATAGATTTTTCATTGTGCAATGTAGTGACACTTTGCATTTGAAAACACCAGACATCGCCCTAGAAACTGCAATGAATGGGCATTGCTGTGAGATTGTATCTTGCCCAGTATCACATAGGTCACCAGAGAACAAGGTATGTCGCCTATGCATTTCAACCTAATTGAAATTAGAGGGTCCTAATATTCCTGAGACCATAAGCTTCCCCAGATCTCCTGAATTCCCTCAGGCAGCCCTGGCAGAGGGGCATGGAGGAGGTCTCTGTCCTAACTGTCCTTGTTGGTTGGTCTCCTTATTTGACAGGCTCCTGTGTCAGCATTGGACAATCAGCCCGTCCACTGTATTCCGCCCGCAACTGTGACAAGTGCTCGTGCCGGAATCGGAGAGACGATTTCCGCTCTGGGTTTTCATTTGTAGCGCTGACTTTACACCATTTGGTTTAGATAGTCTGATCGCGATAGTCCGGATTTGTCGGTTTGGGCGCGGGTAGTGTAAATGAGTGCAGAGAGGTTTGGGCTTTTCTCTACACAACGATTCTAAAATACAGCAAAAGGATATTTTGTGGTTGTTGTTCATTTAGTAAACATTTTTGAATGCCTTCTATGTACCAAGTTCGGTGTCGGGAACTGGAATACGGAGGGTCAGTCTATATCTTCAAATTCGGTATTGCTTTTTCATTTGGTTTGGTTTGGTTTGGTTATTGCAGGCGGCTGGGAAAGAGACAACGATACAAGGCAAGACAGGGAGAAGTGTGGCAAACGGAAGTTTTATAAGAAAGGCAATGTCCAGGCTGGGATACAGGTCTAAGGAGAGACTAGCCAGATGAAAACACCTCCGGACAGCCCATTCTCCTAAGCTAATGAGTTACTATTCAGTAAAGTCATCATTATACAATAGGTGTGTGTTACCTATTGACAGTTTGCTGAACATGATATAGAAACATATGCTGTAGACAGTATAATGCATAAAGAGACATTTAATATGTGTATGTGGTTTCGGGTACTTTACTTGGCCATGGAGGAATCAGGAGGAGTAAGACAGAGTCTCTGGTCATATGGAATCCATTATCTAGAAAATTGCTGATTCTTCTCCATTTGATCCTTCCAAACGCACATTGAAAATATGTTTCAATTTCAAGATAACTTTCACTTATCTTTTTTATAGGATTTTATGTGACTTCCCCAGAGTTACCAGTTAATTCAATTCATGTGAGAATGGGCAAGGTGCCTAGGGTGGCTCAGGCTGAGGGACTTGCCTATCCAGTTGGATGACTCTGACTGTGCATGCCACAGGGAGAACATTCCAACTACAAGGGAGGAATCTCCAGCGGGTCTGGAAACAACATGCTGAATCACGGAGCTATGTGGAATGCTGCTGGATAGAGCGGGGCCAGCGAAGAGAACAGGAAGTTTTCATTTGCTAAAAAAAGAAGCAATCCTGTGAAGTTAACTATGCATGTTATGCTAAGATAAAGCCTACATATTTCAAATTTTTCATCACCCAACAAGCCCAGAGGAAATCTCCTCGGCTGACAGCGAAGGTGAATTTTCCTGCGCGCACGCACACAGCCTCTTCCGTCCTGCCCCGGTCCTTCATCCCGCGGATTTCCAGATCGCGCCACGAATTGCAATGCCACTGAGCGTTGGTTTCAAATGGGAACCATAAAAAAAGGAGATACAAAATTACAGCTTATAAACTAGGAAACACAGAAGGATGAAAAGCCTGCTCTTTTCCAGGCACCGTGTTTCAAGTTTCAACTTCTGCATGCACTGGGAGGTTTATGTCGTCTTCATACCAGCATTACAAATACGCCCTGTTAGCCCCACGGAACACAAGAGACCCTGCCTGCGACTCCCGATGAACCACCACTACCGCTCTAAGTGACTGAGTGCTTACGCAGGAAGTACTGCGGCACTGCCTCTGGTCCCAGACGGTGAGACAGAAGGCTCTGCACTCACTGCCTCCCGCGGACACATTAAAGCTACGCACGAAGCAATTCCCTCTGCAAGAAATCCCGGACCAGCCGAGCAACTTCTACACACTGAGAGAATACGAAAAAAATTCACACTAAATTGGTAGGAAAAGAGTAAAGGAAATACAAAACAACCAGAACAAATTAACAAGATAGTACTAGTGAAAGTCCATATTTAAAATTAATTACCTTCAATGTAAAATAACTAAATTCTCCAATCAAAACAGACTGGCTGGATGGATTAAAAAACAAGAGTCATCTACACACTGCCTGCAAGAGACTCACTTCAGCTTTGAAGGCACACACAGACTGATAGTGAAGGAACGGAAAAACATGTTTCATGCAAACGGAAGCCAAAATAAAGCAGGGGTAGCTACACCATTATCACAGCAAATAGGCCAAATGGGCTATCCAGGGGTGCCCAACCACGGCCTACGGGCCGCATGCAGCCCAGGATGGCTCTGAATGTGGCCCAGCACAAAATTGTAAATTTACTTAAAACCTGATGAGATTTTTTCGTTGTTTTTTTTTTAGTGTTTGTATATTTAATGTGTGGTTCAAGACAACTCTTTCCACCAGTCCAGCCCAGAGACCCCAAAATGTTGGTCACCCCTGCAAGTTAAG
>PVIA01012528.1:0-37306 GCA_004024845.1 Tonatia bakeri | reverse complement strand
GGGAGAGGTTGATTGGGAGTAAGGGGGAGAAAACTACTTGAACATTTATTTAAATAAAAAAAAAGAATAAACAGATAAAGGATTGAAATGGCTGTTAGCTGTTACCTTATACATTAAAGAGTAATTTTTATTTTAGGAAAAAAAACAAACACAACATTACCAGCATTGTCGAAGTCCTCCTCATGTCCTCCTGTTCCAAGGGAACCCCTCTCCTGATTTTAAGAGAAATAACACAGTGTATACTCTTGTGTCTCACCCCTTTAACTCAACATTGTTTATAAGATTCGTCTACGTTCCTGTGTGTAGCTATAGGTTATTCATGCCTTATATAGTATCCCATAATGATTCCTTTTTCTGACTCCTGTGTGATGCACATTTTAATCATTTCCCATTTGGGCCTGTTACAAATGCTGCTGCTGTGAATATTCTTAGTGCATACATGTCATTTGATGAACATATATGTCCAGTTTTGCTGGGTATACACCTAGGAAAGAATTGTGGGACACTGGATATGCATGGGTCAGTTTTATTAGATATTGCCAATGGTGTTTCAAGTGATTGTACTAATTTACAATCTCATTGGCAATGTGTGTGAGTTGTAACTGTTTCACATAAAGGTTTTTTTTTTTAAATAATGGTTACAGTTTTAATAGCAAAGGAACAAGTGATCCATGGATTTGAAAAAAAATGTTAACTACTCTAATGAAAGTTTTGTAGTTTTCTATTTCATCCAAGCTCCATTGGGCCTGTCATTTGTAGTTTTAACATTTAGTTAGTAAATTCATCTCATTTAATATTGTTAAATAACCAGGAAAATACCCAGGAGAAAAACAAAGTTTGCTGGGGTTTTTGGATTGGTATTTTGAAATACTAGTGTAAGAATATCATTGTTAGTTTGGTTCTTATCCTTAGAAAATTAATGCAGTTGAGGAAGATGTCGTGTAATTCATTGTATCATAAGTTACACCATAAAGCAGTTCAATAACGTGTGGATTTAGGCCATGGTAATTAGTGAAATACCCAATAATTTTTTTATATTTTTAAATTAAAAAAACCAGAATGACATTTAGAATGACAATTACCTTTTAGGTGATGTGGCAGTGAAAATGTTGAATGTGACAGCACCCACACCTCAACAGTTACAGGCCTTCAAAAATGAAGTAGGAGTACTCAGGTGAGTTAGTGTGGATTATTGTTTTTCAGAGAAGTTATCTTTAACTCCTGTTTCCAGTGGTCACCACTGTTAGCTGTAAAGACTTGCTCAAAATGGATAAAACAGAGTTTGCATATATTTTGTCTTTAACCATATTCTTGTAAGTGGTATGCAGTGTTGTATTGGACAGCTGGGAGAAGAATTAAGCCTGGAGTGAATTAATGGAAATGTTCTGTTTATGAGAAATAGTACTTCCGTTATGGAAATAATACTCTCAAAATTCTGGTCTGACCAGGACACATTTAGAGATTATATATCATGTCCTAGAACTTAAGGAACATTAACAAACTGGAGTATGTATAGGCAAGGACAACTTAGATGGGGATGATTCTAGAACTGTAATTTAAGGGGGAAAGTACCAATAGTCAACAGAATTGAAGATATTGGATCCAAGAAGGCTGTTATATTCTGGGGTACAGAATCTTATTCCAGAGAGCAGGACAGGGAAGCCAGTGGAGGAGTTGTGGAAATATGATTGTTTTCTCAACCCAAAAAACTTTCTAAAACTAGAACCACTATTAAAAAAAAAGAAGAGTGCAGAAAAATGGACATTAGTCTCAGTGATGAGTTTCCCATAATTGAAGGTATTTAAGCAACCTCTAGTTTCCTATCTGTCTGGTATATTTAGAAAAGGTATTTTTGGAAAGAGTAGAATGTTGAATTAGACAATTACTAAAGTCTCTTCTAAGTTTATCTTTTGACTTTTTAAAAAATACCTTTTTCTGACAACATCTTACTGATAGACTATTTTGGCCTCTTTTTAAAGATTTGCTGAAGTTTATCAACATTTACTATTTACTGTCTCATTTCTTTTTGTAGGAAAACTCGACATGTGAATATTCTACTCTTCATGGGCTATTCAACAAAGCCACAACTGGCTATTGTCACCCAGTGGTGTGAGGGCTCCAGCTTATATCACCATCTCCACATCATTGAGACCAAATTTGAGATGATCAAACTTATAGATATTGCACGACAGACTGCACAGGGCATGGAGTAAGTTCCATTCTGTTACATATCTTACAAATTACTTTTGAAGACCATTGAGGGTGTTTTAAAGATTTTAGCTGATAATCTTTTGTATTGCTTTTTAAACTATTGTCTAGGAACATATGGACACTTTAAACTAATGGCTAGCAATATGATACTATGAAATAAAATTGTCTGTACTACAGTATTCTAAACATAAAGTATTAATAAATGTGACTGCAAATTTATGTTTAATATACTGTGATGTAGTTAAGCAATAATACGGTTCAGAAAACAAAAATAGGTGAGCAAACAACTACTAAAAATTATTAGCAGTTATAGAAGTATATAAAATAATTATTTTCTTCAAGTGCCCATATTTTCTATTGCAAAATGGTCATTTGTATATAACAAAATAAAATGAAAATCTGTATTCTGATCCTCTTTGAGGATTTCAGGTTGAATTGTTCATATCCACTGCATTGTGCTCTATAATTTAAAAGATAAAAAGTAAATTTATAAAATTTACCATAGGTCAGAATCTGAATCTGTTCCAATCTGAAAGAGTATATTAAAATCTCATGATGAGTAAACCATGGCAAAAATAGTAAACATTGAGAGAGAAACAAAGATCATTCTCTCCTCCCTACCCCTCAACTAAGCACACTCCCTCCTCAAGGACTTTGTACTTGTTATTTTCTCTTTGGGATACTCAGGGCACAAATACCCATAGAGCTTCTTCTCCCCATGTCTCTTTTCAGATGTCACTTTTTCAAAGAAGCCTTCTCTGGTCACCTTAACTAACTAATGACCCTACCTTACCCTGGCACTCTCTAAACCTCTATCATTGTGTTTGTATTTTAACTCTCAGTCCATACGACGTATTTGTTTATTGTCAGTCCCTGCCACTAGAATAGAAGCTATATGAGAGCAGGGACTTTGTTTTGCTCATTGTTTTATCCCTAATGTTTAGAACAGGGCCTGGGCTGTGATAGGCACTCGGATCATATCTGTGGAATTAAAAAAATGAAGAAGGATTACACACAACTGAATATTATTGTTGTTTGCTTTTTAGAAGAAAGAGAAGCCAAATCCCTTCGCATACCAAAATTGAGAAATGTCAAGGAAAGGAAAAATAATCAATGAAATAATAAAAGGATAGCAGAGGGGGAAAGACTTTTGCCATAAATAGAGGCAGCAAAAAATAGTCATAAAAATTATTTTTAGAAACAGTGATGGAACAGTCAGATGCCAGTATTGATTAAGACAAGAAATGACAGAGAAGATGACTATCAAATTGGAATAGTTTTGTAGTCTGGGGGATAGTTGGCAAAGAGGCAGTATTTTTCCATTGCTTTCAGTTTGCGACCTGTAAGTATAAACCTTGTAGTATATTTATCTACTCTGAAATACTTTGCTTACATTTTAAGTAACACTCACTATATAAAGAGTGTACCTGGCTATGAATGTAGAACGTGGTTATGTGTGGTAGTTACCAGAGGGGAAGGGATATAGGGGGAGGACAAGGAGGGTAAAGAGGGTCAAATACAAGGCGACCGAAGGAGACATTTCTTCAAGTAGTGAGCACACAATAGTGTCCCCAGATGTCATATTACAAAGTTGTACACTCAAAATTTATATAATGTGCCCTGGCTGGCGTAGCTCAGTGGATTGAGTGTGGGCTGCGAACCAAAGCATCGCAGGTTTGATTCCCAGTCAGAGCCCATGCCTGGGTTGCAGGCCATGGCCCCCAGCAACTGCACATTGGTGTTTCTTTCTCTCTCTTTCTCCCTCCCTTCCCTCTCTAAAAATAAATAAATAAAATCTTAAAAAAAATGATATAATGTTAGTAACCATTGTTACCTTAAAAAATTTAATTTTAAAAAATTATTATTATTATTTTTTTAAGATTTTATTTATTTTCAGAGAGGGAAGGGAGGGGAAGAGAGAGAGAGAGAGAAACAGAAACAGAAACATCAATGTGTGGTTGCTGGGGGCCGTGGCTTGCAACCCAGGCATGTGCCCTGACTGGGAATTGAACCTGCGATGCTTTGGTTAGCAGCCCGTGCTCAATCCACTGAGCTACTCCAGCCAGGGCTAAAAATTGGTTTTTTTGTTTTTTTTTTAAAGAAAAGAGTTCTACTTCCGTAGCATCCAAAAGAATAAAAGAAAAGAAAAAATAGTTAATTTTTAAAAATTAATTATGTTTTAAAAAAGAAAAGAATTCCATTTCCTTAGTATCTAAAAGAAGTAAATTTTACCAAGGAGGTAAGAGACTGTACTCTGAAAGAACAGAACATCGCTGAAAGAAACTGAAAAGAAATGAGGTTTGGTGCACAATATTTCAGGTGTACTTAGTACCACTGAATTATACACTTAAAAATGATTAAAGTGGAAAAATTTATGCTATATATACTTTATCACAAAGTTAAAAACAATAAATAAATTAAATGACTATGTGGGTTTCAGATAAGGTGACAGATTTATGCTATCTTTTGAAACTTCCCTAAAACTATAATAAACGATTGTTTTCTAAACATGAATTTATAAGACTAGAGTTAACAGAGAGGAAGGAAGTCATATTGACAACATTGTGAAAGCTAGGGAGCAGATGGGGAAGTAAGTGACCTTGGACTTAGTAGACCCAGAAACGCTAAATCATTGGTTGGCAGTGAGGCAATAAAAATTAACCTGATTTATACCACAGAGTCCTCAGAAGTCTCAGGAATTGGCAGTGCCAGGTATCTCTGGAGGAGGAGAGTACATAAATGAGAAGGGCTGTCTCGGAATCTTGTCTCCTGCTCTGTGCGCTGGGTGACTGCCCTGCCCCTACCCTGGCAGCAGACTGGAAGCTTGTTCTCTGGAGAGAGAGCAAATATTTCTGGACTAGGGACGTGGACTTGGATACTCTACTAGAAATGGGGACTGAATGATGAATGAAGAGTTCCCCAGACTCTCTTTTCATTTGTTTCCCAGATTGCTAGCAGACAAACCTTCCCCTTCACACAAGATGTTGGAAGAGTCTTCTGTGAAGAATCTTACCAGCCAAGAGGAAAGATCCAAAGGTGGAGACAGAGATTCCACCTAGATAACTGTACAAGGAAATTCAGAAACAAGCAGCCCATCCATAAAGCTTTCAGACAGTTTTATAGTCCCTCCCTTATTCTGA
Source organism: Tonatia bakeri (assembly GCA_004024845.1). Classification (NCBI taxonomy): domain Eukaryota; kingdom Metazoa; phylum Chordata; class Mammalia; order Chiroptera; family Phyllostomidae; genus Tonatia; species Tonatia bakeri. Next base: position 31,955 of record PVIA01012528.1, on the reverse strand, counting down.
GTAAGACCAGTTATCTCTGGCTCACCTGCCATCAGAGGCAAAGTCTCTGATGCCAGTGAGAGAGACCAAAACAAATGGGGGGTCGGGAGGCAACTAGGAATAAACAAATACAATGCAAGAAGAAGAAATGCGCCTCCCCTAAAAAAGCCTGTCAGTCGCCTCAGCGATAAAAGATTTTTCTATTCCTGAAATAAGAACAGATGCTTTAAAAGGAACTTTCCAATAACAACAACAAAAAGATTAAAATATTGATATTGACAGTATACTGGAAGTGACATTCTTTGCAGGTAAACTTAACATTTAAATGTTTGGTTCCTCCTCCCCATCCTCCACCATCATTTCACAAAGTCCATAGACTTTAAATAGCCATTAATAATATACTTTTACAAAGCCCTCATTTCAAAATAGTCAGCCCCCAGATGTTTCCCAGGTACTGTGAGGGCAAACTAACTACTTTCCCAAATGTATTCTAAAGTCCCAGGGCATACACAGAACAAGACCATGCTAGCTCAATGTATAGTACGCTGGGTTGCAGTCCCTCTTAAGATAAAACCTGTAGTCATTAGCAAAGTTAAATAATTAAGATTCTCAGATGTGTCACCTTTATTGCATTATAGAATATGAGCAGACAGTGGATGGGTGACATTTTTCCTGTGTAGTTCTGTCTTTGTTCAGTGAAAGATCATTTCTGATTCCTAGGTTTACCTGAAGGGAGCAAATCTATTCTAATAGTAGATAATTAGAGACTTACTCTTAGGAATCAAGGTTCATATAGTATGTTTATCAGCTTCTCACCTGACAGTTATTGATTCAGCCTAAGTGCCAAGATATTTCTAGAATATGTTACTAAAGAAAATTCATCATGTTATCTATTTGCAGGACTTTTGATGTCAGTGTAATATTTACAGTATAATTTTTAATTTAGCTTTATTAGAAAATTTAAGTGTTAAATCAAGGAGGCACAAAGAGAAAGTTGTAGTCTGATGTACTCACAGAATTGTTATATTCTGAATATAAGATGATTAAAAATAATTTGGGGATAAAACCTCACAATTTACTTTTTTTAAAAAATAATAAAAGGCATGCCTCCCTTTAGTGATAAAGAAGTTTACTTAAAAATAGGATGAATTGAAGCTTAAAAGATGGTGAATATGTATTGATGACTAAAAATAATTCTAACTGATCAAAGAATATCAATAATGAATATGATTTTTTGGTGAGTAAAAACAGTAATAGAAAGGAAGATGCTGGTAATCAGAAAAATTCAAGCTAAAACAAACAGGTGCTATTTTTTACCCACTCGAACTGGCCAAATGCCTAAATTCTGACGAGATCACTTGTTGATAAAGGCAGGGGAATTGTTCTCTGGGACTGGCCTGGTACAACCAGCTGCCCTGGGAGTGTTTTGGACGTATCTGTCAAAATGGAAAATGAGCGGTTTACCCCCAAGAAACACAAACTTTTGTTCCAAAAGATGTGTGTAGGAAGAGATGTATTATAGAGAAACACATTAATATGAAAAATTAGAAACAATGACCATCAGCAGAGGCTGGGTAAATAAAACATTGGCACAAGTGCGCAGGGGAATGGTGTGCAGCAGAGACGGATACGCATCAGCGTCAGCTTTACAGTGCGTCAAGTGAGAATAGCAAGCTGCAGCCTGAAACCACCTAAAATTTTAAAAACAACGTTTTTTATATTTGGGGTTTTTAAAGTCATACATACGTTTTTATGTAAAAGTATTAAAATAAAGATTAGAAGGCACACCCCAAGCTCACTGGTGGTTGGCTGTCTCTAGGAATGGTGAAAAGGGGTCAAGGTGGGGGCAGCTGTCAAGCAGAAGTGCTTTAGCTTTGCCTGTAACATCCTAACTGTTGAGGTCTTTTAATAAAAAACATTCTCTAGTTATGTTTTACTCCCATAACCTTTTTACAAGGATAAACTTTGAAAAAAGATGAGAGAAAAATGTGTAAAAAGTTTAACAAGATTGATTATGGTGTAAATATTATTGAATTTTACATTATCCTTTTTTTTGCAGTTTTTCTTAACTTCAAAATAAAAGTTATAGAGAAATGTATAATCGGAAAATGTAAATATTAGTAACCACCAATAATCTACCATCAAAAGAGAATTGCTATTAATATTTTTAGTGTATTTTCATTGTTTCAGAATTTATTTTAATATACACAACAGTTTGTTGTTGCTGCTGTTTTTAAATATGGAATCATATTGGATGTTGCCTTTTTTCACTCCCTCCTATTTTAAACAACTTCACTGGTCAATAAGTACTATGTTCTGAACCCAACTCTGCTGTATACTGGTAACTCACCCTCCCCTCCCTTTTTAAAGATTATTTTAGAATATATATTTTAAAATTTTATTTTCTTTTTAGAGAGAGGGAAAGAGAGGGAGAGAAACATCAATGTGTGGTTGCCTCTCATGCACCCCCTACTGGAGACCTGACCTGCAACCCAGACGGGTGCCCCGACTGGGAATCAAACTGGCAAGCCTTTAGTTTGCAGGTTGGCACTCAGTCCACTGAGCAACACTACCCTGGTCTCCCCACTCTTTTTTTTTTAATGCCAACTATGTTCTGTGTTTTTTTAATATACATAGTAATGTATTTAGCAATTATAGTACTTACTATATGCCAGACATTGTTCTGTGTACTTTACATGTACAATCTCATTTAAGTAACTAGGGTACAGAAAGGTCAAGTAACTTGTCCACAGTACTTTCCTTTAACCTTTACACCAGGTGCTGCTCCAATTTAAGTCAGTCCTTTTGAACAAACTCTAGCAGGACCTTAATGTCATACAGGGGTCATACTTTCTGTTCCATAGTTTATTTGCTCTTCTCACCTAGACATTCCTCAAATTTCAATACCTCTTCTCCAAAAACAGTCAGCTTACCGTTCACGAAGAAAATTAGAGGCTCCCACCACATTGTTAACCCTCCTGCCTACATTCATGCTCAGTTTTTCTGCCTTGCCACTAAGAATAAAAGCCAGTCCTTCCATTTTGTGCACTAGATCCCTACTCATGGATACCTTCTGAGCAGATCCTCCCTTATTCGTCACTAGGTTTTCCTTTTCTACTGGATTTTTTCCCATTTTAAAACATTTTTCTTATAATGCACATTTGGCAGAGTATTAATAATTGCCGAATCTAGATGGAAGCTATCTGGTTGTTTGTTGTATTATTCTTTCAACTTTTCTGTCATGCTTAAAAATTTCACAGTATAAAAGTTGTGGAGGTTTCTTCTATGATCCCACTTCCCTCTCAAGCTATCACCACATTCTTCTTTCTTCCTTTATAGTAGAACTTCTCTAAAGAGTTGTTGGTACCCTCCTGATTTTTCTTCTCCCCTTTTATCCTAGACCCTACTCCAGTCAGTTTTGCCCCAACTCTCCACTGACTATCTCCTGATTAGATAGTTACCATGTGTAGCTACACATCCATTGGTTCAGTTCTCAGTCCTCAATCTGTTTTATCAAAAAACATGGTGAAGTTGATCTCATCCTTCTTCATGAAATACGTTCTTTTTCACTGACTCTAGAGAGAGAAAGGAAGGGAGAGAGAGGGAGAAACGTTGATTTGTTGTTCAATTTATTCATGCTTTCATTGGCTGATTCTTTAATGTGCCCTAACTGGGGATTGAACCCACAACCTTGGCATATTGAGACAACACTCTTAAGCAACTGGGTTACTGCCAGAGCCACAAAACACCATCTTAATCCCTTACTACTCAAAATGTGGTCTGAGTAGGATTTGTATACCACCTGGAGCCTTCCAGAAATGCTGAGGTTTAGGTACTACCCCAGATCTGAATTGGAGTCTACATTTTAACAAGCTCCCTAAATGATTTGTATGTCTATTGAAGTGTGGGAAGCACTACTATAAAGCATATTCTCCTGATTTTCGTTCTTATTGTCTGTTCCCCTCAGCCGATTCTTCCAAATCAACTCCTTAACCTCTGTAAATGTTAGAATACTCCTAGTATCTTTCTTCCCTTGGTGATGTCATTCACTGTCATGGCTTGAAATACCACTTAATTACCATTTCTGTGCCAGTCTCCAGCCAAGTCATTTCCTCTGAACTCCAGACTGTCATATCAGACTGTCTGCTCAGCCTCTCCACTCAGTTGTCTAATGGGCATCTCAAGTTTAATATGTCTAACACTGAGGTCCTGAACTTTTTTCTCAAGCTTACTCTTCATGCATCCCTTTTACCTCAATAGCTGGCAGATGTTCTTCCAGCCACTAATGTCTAACATTTTTTTTGTTTGTTTGTTTTTATCTCAGTTTTTTTTTTTGAGATAATTTTTTTTATTTTAATGATTGTTTAAGTACATTTTTCTCCCCTTTACTCCCAATCAAGCCCACCCATCCCCCTCCCATCTTCCCTCCTAATGTCTAACATTTTAATGATTACTTTTGACCTCTCTTTTTCTCACACCACATAACCAGTCTTTTATCAGCTCCTATTGGTTCTGTCTCTAAACTATCTAGAATCTTATAACTTTTCATTGTCTATTTTTCTATCACTCTGATTCAAGCCACCATTGTCTCTTGCCTGGATAGTGCCTGCTTCCACCCTTAACCCACCTTCATTTTATTCTCAAGACAGCAGCCAGAGTGGTCCTTTTAAGACTTAGGTCAGGCCTTGACTGGTGTGACCCATTTGGTTGGGTGTCGTCCCACCAAGCCAAAGGTTGCTGGTTTCATTCCCAGTCAGGGCGCATGCCTGGGTTGCAGGTTCAGTCCCCAAGAGATAAACTGATCAGTGTTTCCTTCTCACATCGATGTTTCTGTCCTTCCCTGTCTCCCTCCCTTCCCCTCTCTAAAAATAAATAAATACAATCTTAAAAAAAAAAAACGCTTAGAATCAGATTGGGGTGGTGAACAACACAACAGATGATGTGTTGTGGAACTGTGCACCTGAAACCTATATAATTGTATTTACCAGTGTCACCCCAAGAAATTCAATAAAAAGCTAAAAAAAGACTTAAGTCAGATTGTGTTGCTCCTCTGCTCCAGTGTCTTCACATTTCACTCAGAAGGAAAACCAAAGTCCTTACAATAGGCCTTTCTCAGTGTGACCGCCACCACAACCCTCCCTCTTTCACTCCCTTTTCTGTTACCTCTCTCAACTTTTTTGCTATTCTTGTCCCTCATATTTCCTGCCTGCAAACCACAGTTTGCCTTCTCGCCATTCTTAGAACATGATAAGCACATGCGTGCCAGGGCTTTGCCCTTGCTAGTCCCTCTGCCTGCTGTGTTCTTACCATAGAACTGCATGACTCTCTCCCTCCCCTCTGAGTCTTCACTCAAAATGTTCTTTGAAAAGAATCCCTCCCTGGCCTAAAATTATAACTCCCTGCAACTCAGCATTCCCAGCTTTCCACCTGTAGGATACTTTATGTTCTACTGATACATTTTTTTTTATTTTCTGTCTTCCATACGAAAATGTAAGCCCCTCAAGCATGGAGATTGTCTGCTTTATCTTGAAGACTTGGGAGAGTTGTTGCTTAGCATATAGTGTGCTTTCAAAAAACATGTTAAGTGAATGAAAGAAAGAACTCATAGAGGTAAACATTATTGTCTTCATTTTACATGTTGGGAATCCAAAGCCAGTGAGATTGTGTAATGTATCCAAAGTCATATGGCTAGTGAGTGACATAGCTGGTCGAAACCCAAATCTGTGTGCTCAAAACCCATGCCCTTTTCACTGCACCTCTCTGGTCATCTCACTTCAGTCCCTGGACTCTGGTTTTTCCATCAGCCTACATGGAACTGTCATTTTACTTGCCTCCCAAAGAAGATATGTGATGGCTGTGAAACCAAATGATGTTAAAAAATATCCTGCAAACTTTAAAATGCCAAACATGTACAAGAGGGTGGTTGTAATCCTGTTTTCTTATAAAACTTTTATGAGAGTTTTCGGTCTTCAGTCCACTTCAGATTGATTTTGCATGTCCGGTATGAGGTAAGGGCTGAAGATATTTTTATCCCTTTATAGATATCCAGTTGTTTCAGCAATATTTATTGAAATGGCCATTCTTTCCCCCAACTGAGTTACCTTGTCTTATAAATAAACAAATACCATGCTTCTGATTATATGTGATTGGGATTGTGAATATTTTGGTTTTTGCTATTCATCAGTGTCATGGTACTCCATGTTTACAACACATTCTCATTTATTTTCCTTAGCCCAGTGTTCTACTTAGAAGCTGAGAGTATTTTCCAAAGGGGGATTATATTCTGTCTAATGCAGGTCCCAGCTAGGAAATAGTAAGTCATGTACTTACAAGACTTACTATTGTTAAGATGTCAGTTCCTAACAAATTAATCTATGGATTCAGTGTAATCCCAACCAAAATCTAGACACGTTTTTTTGTAGAAATTGACAAGTTGATCCTAAAATTATATGGAAATGCAGTGGCTAGAATTGTCCAGTTTTGAAAAAAGAACAAAATTGAGGGACTTTCAGTGTGAGATTTCAAAGAATATATTTGTATGTTTATAACCAGTGTATTTGTTTGTTGCCATGGCTATTCATGGGTAAAGGATAGTCCTTTCAACAATGTTGCTGGAGCAACTGGATAGTCACATGGAATAAATAAATAAACTATTAACCCTTAAAAGACATAAATATTAACTTTAGGTAGATCAAAGAACTAAGACAAAAAGCTGAAAATGTAAAATTTCTAATGGAAACATAAGAGAAACTCTTCATAGATTAAAGATAGGCAAAGATTTCTTAGGATACCAAAAAAAAAGCCATAGAAGAAAAAAATCAAATTGGATTTTATCAAAATTGAAAACGTTTGCTTTTTGAAAGATACTCTTAAGAAAATGAGAAAAGAAGCCACACACTTGGAGAAAATGTTTGCAACATACATAGAAGACTTGCATCTAAAGCATATTAAGAATGCTTAGAATTTTGTGATAAGACAAACTACCCACTGAAAAATGGGCAAAGATAGGAGTGCTCTCTTAGTGAAGATGTAAGAATGGCAAATAAGCACATGCAAAGAGGTCCACCATCATTGAACATAAGGAAAAGCAAATTTAAACAAGACACAATTACATACCCAGTAGAATATTCAACATTTCCAAGTATTAGCAAGAATGCAGAGCAACTAGAACTCATACATTACTGGTAAGGATCTTAAGTTTCGTTAAAAGTTAAAATTAGTATATAAGCCATTGTAATCCTACCTCTGTACCCAAGAGAAATGAAAACATAAATCAACAACAAACACTTGGACAGAAATGTTTGTATCTTAATCATAATCACCAAAAACCAAGAACAACCCAAGTATCTACCAGGTATATGAATGCACACGTGTGTGTATCTCAGAATCATTATGCTGAGCAAAAGAAGTTAAATGATTTTGTTCACATGAGATTTTAGAAAAGGAAGTCATGATCAATAGTTGCCTCTGAGGGGGCTGTTATTAATTGCAAATATTTAAGAAGAAACTCTCGGGAGTGGTGGATATTTGTCTTGATTAAGGCTGTTCATCACACAAGTATATATACTTAAGACTCAAACTACATAAAAATTGGGGGCATTTTGTGTTGTATACAAGTTGTACCTCAATAAATTTGATTTTTTTTAAGTGTGAGAAACTGAAAGATCTGAGTACAAATAGAATCTGGACTACTGTGGAGTACAACTGAAAAATGTGTAAACCTAAGGGGTTTTTAAAGTGATAAACGAGTATTGACTGCACGGGAGTAGCAGAATGTCATTCCCTTCAATCTTGCTCCCTTTCCACGTTGTGATTATGAGGGGCATGGAGGGCATCAAAGTATAGAAGGGAAACTATAGTTTCAAACTGTTTGGATAAAATAATATTTTGTCACTACTGTCACACATACCAATCCATAGTCTGCTGCTGTGTTCTCTGTGGGTGCCTGAGGAGAGATTAAGCTTGCTGTGTGAAGTCTGTTGACCTTTTTTCAAATTGTGTAGCATTAGGTGACAGGACTGAAATGCTGATGTCTACATAGGCCAGTTCTCTGGTTTTAGAAAATTGAAAATACAAGAGAATAACAGCAAACTTAAGTGAGAGATAGTTGGGATTTTATAAACTAGACTGATAAGTCAGGCAAATGGCGTAGCTATAATATTTAAATTTCAGCAAGGCACTTAAAAGATATCTCATGATATTTTTATAATTTTTTATATATTGATTTTAAAGAAAGAGAGGGAGGGAGAAAGAGAGAGAAACACTGATTCGTTGTTCCACTTACTTACATAGCCATTGATTACTCTCCTGACTACAGATCAGACCCACAACCTTGGTGTATTGGGACAATGCTCTCAGCAAGTGAACTACCCAGCCAGGGGCCTCTAATGATATTTTTGAGGACACGATTGAGAGATATAAGATGCACTGAGAATGTACTAAGTTCATAACTGTATAATGTTCATACCTGAAAACTATCAAGCTAGAAGGAGATTTTTCTCCTTATTCATCTATTGAATATGACTAGCATACTTAAAAACAACTCATCATTCGCATACTGATCTTTTAATACTTATTTTTCTGTAAAAACTAAATTTTAATAAGCTGAAGTTATAGGCCATGTCTACAAAATATGAAATATTCAAGTCCAAAGAAACAGAACTATACAAATATTGGATGAAGGAAATGCTTTGTGAGAACAGTGCAATTACAACCCTTCCTAGGATTGTAACTGAATATGATTTTAATAGGAGTTAATAGCATGATTATGGCTACCATAAAAATCACAATGGCTGATTTAATAAATTTCTTTACCCACCATAAGGAACATGAAGATGAGCCTGTCTTTTGTTTTTTAGATTCCACATACTATGTAAAATCATACAGTATCTGTCTTTCACTATGAAATTAAAGAAACCACATCCATCCATACAGACAGATAGGAGGAGCACAGGCATAGAATGGGCTGGTCTCACACCCATGTGTAGTAGATAAAAACTGGAGGGATATCGGAAGGATATCTCAGGAGCGAGGAGTCCCAGACCCACACTAGGTCCCCCCAGCCCAGGGTTCCAGTGCCAGGAAGACAAGTCCCCACAACCTCTGGCTGCAAAAAAACAGCAGGGATTGAGTCAGTGGAAGAAATTCCTAGAATCCCAAGCAGTTCCTCCTAAAGAACCCACACATGGACTTACTCAGACTCCCTCTGAGCTCCAAGGTAGCAGCTTGAAAGGTACCAGTGGCATAGAGGGAAAAATTGAAGTGTCTGGCATCAAGGTGAGTATAGGCCATTGTTCCTTTTCTGAACCTCCCCCCTCCCACAGAGACAACAGGCTGGTGCCACATCTGAGACTCCATCAACCTGGCTAACACTGCCCCACCCTGAAGATCCCCAGATTCTGCCCCATTCAACTCACAGGCTGTATTTTTCATATGAATGGCTGGTCTTGGCTAATGCTTCACAACTTCCTAAATCCTCTGGATCAATCAACAGCCAGACTCAGTGCATCCTCAGTCTCTGCCACTGCCTCCCTCTGTGCCCCCAGCTCAACTAACAGGCATCTCAAATTGCTTTACAGCTCAGGCAGGGTGCCCCTGGGCAAAACACAGGTTGGGGCTGATTTTGGCCTGCACCAACCAGGAAACCCCAGAGCCTGCACACCCACTGGACAGCTACAGACCACGCTGGAGCACCGCCACCCTGCTCCCCTGCATAGCTGATCCTCCACGGAGAGTGGAGGTTAGTGGTCAGTGGTCACAGCCAGTCCTTGCAGCTGAATGGTCTGGGTAAATGCTTCCATTTGACCTGCCAGCAGCAACCAAGGCTCAATTACAAGAGGAAGGTGTACTCGACCCACATGAAGAGCACACCACAAATACCCAGCTTGGGTGATAGGGGAGGCAGTGCCACTGGACCGAATGGGACACCTACTACGTTAAGCCACACTAGTAAGACACGGAGTCGAAGCAGCTCTATGTAATACATAGAAACAAACACAGGGAGGCTGCCAAAACGAGGAGACAAAGAAACATGGCCTAAGTGAAAGAACGGACCCAAACTCCAGAAGAAGAGCTGAAGGGAATAGAGATAAGCATCTGTCGGATGCAGATTTCAAAACACTGGTTGTAAAGATGCTCAAGGAACTTAGTGAGGGCCTCAGCAGCACAAAAAAAAGACCTGGTCAGAAATGAAGGCTACACTAACAAATAAAGAACAGTTTACAGGGAAACAACAGTAGAATGGATGAAGCCAAAAATCAAATCAATGATTTGAATGTAAGGGGAAAAAATCAGTACAACAAAAAGGATCCAAAAAAAATGAGGATACTATGAGCAGCCTGTGGGATAACTTCTAGTGGTCCAATATTCACATGATAGGCTTGTCAGAGGGAGAAGAGAAAAAGCAAGAAATTGGATATCTATTTGCAAAAATGATGAAAGAAAACTTTCCTAATTTGGTGAAGGAAATAAACATGCAAGTCCAGGAAACAGAGTCCTAAACAATATGGATGCAAAGAGGCAAGACACATCGTAATTTAAAATGCCAAAGATTAGCCCTGGCTGATGTGACTCAGTGGGTTGAGTACTGGACTGTGAACCAAAAGAGTGCCGGTTCGATTCCCAGTCAGGGCACATGCTTGGGTTGTGGGCCAGGTCCCCAGTTGGGGGCATGCAAGAGGCAACTGGTCTGTTTCTCTCCCTGTCTCTCTTCTTCTCTGCCACTCTCTCTAGAAATGAATAAATAAAATCTTTTTTTTTAATTCCAAAGGTTAAAGATAGAGAGAGGATCTTAAAAAGCAGTAAGAGCAAAGCAGATAATTACCAACAGGGAAGTTCCCATAAGGCTATCAGCTGATTTCTCAAAAGAAACTGCAGACTAGAAGGAATTGGTAAAAAATATTTCAAAGTCATGAAAAGCAGGGGTGTACAGCCAAGATTTTTCTGCCCAGCAAAGTTATCACTTAGATTCGAAGGGCAGATAAAAAGCTTTCCAGATAAGAAAAAACTAAAGGAGTTCACCATCACCGAACCATTATTATATGAAATGTTAAAGGGACTTAAGAAAAAGAAGATCAAAACTATGCACAATAAAATGGCAATAAATACAGATCTATCAGCAGTTGAATCTAAAAAAACAAACTAAACAAACAAGAACCAAGGTGGAATCATAGACACAGAGTGTTCTGTTGGTTGCCAGATGGAAGGGGAATGTAGGGGAGTTGAAGAGGTGAGGGGATTAAGAAATACAATAGCTCGTTACAGAATAGCCAAGGGGATGTAAAGTACATTATTGGGAATGGAACAGCCAAAGAATGCATGTATACTCATGACCCACGGACATGGACAATGGTGGGGGTATTGCCTGAGGGAGTGGGGGATGCTGGGTGAAGGGGGAAAGGGGGGAAAATTGGGACAACTGTAATAGCATAGTCAATAAAATGGAATTTTTAAAAAATACTCCATGGCATGTGTGTCTGTCTGTCTGCGTGTATATCTGTCACATTTTCTTTATCCATTCAACACTTAGGCTATTTCCATGTCTTGGCTATTGTGGATAATGCTGCTATGAGCATGAGGTTACAGGTTATCTCTTGAGATCCTAACTTAAATTCTTTTCGATATATACCTGGAAATGGGATTGCAGGATCATATGGTAATTCTCTTAATTTTTTTGAGGAACCATCATACGTGTTTTCAGACTACACCTATTTATGTTTCTACCAATAGTGCACGAGGATTCCCTTCTGTACATTCTCACCAACACTTGTTTTGTCTTTTCATAATAGCCTTCTTAACAGATGTGAGGTGATATCTCATTGTGGTTTTGAGTTGCATTTACCTGATGAGTAAGTGATGTTGAACATTTTTTTTCATGTACCTGTTAGCCATCTGTATGCTTTCTTTAGAAAAGTACCTGGTTTTTTTTTTCCCCCATTGGATTGCTTTAGTTTTTGCTATTGAGTTGTACAAGTTCTTTATATTTTTTGGATGTCCCCCTATCAGATACATGATTTGCAAGTATTGCCTCCTAATCAGTGGGTTGCCTTGTCATTTTGGTGGTGGTTTCCTTTGCATTGAGGAAATGTTTTAGTTATATATAGTCCTACTTGTTTATTTTGCTTTTGGTTATCAAGTCCAAAAAAATCATCAACAAGGTCAGTGTCAAGGACCTTACTACCTATGTCTTCTGGGAGTTTCAGAGTTTTCAAGTCTTACATTCAAGGGGAAGAATAACATGAAGATGTCACTCTAGTCCTTATTAATCAGGTCAAACCCAGAGTACTGTATTTAACTTGGGGCATTACATTATTCTCTAAAAAGAATGTTGAAAAGCTGAGTCTTGGATAAGAGCTTCAAAGAAGCAGCATAGAAAACAAATTTTACTAGATGATTTTTCAGCTTTTAGATTAAATGATTCTGTAGGTAAACACTTTTTCTTCAAGGAAGGAAACTCCTAAGAGAAACCAATCAAGAGAATGAGAGTCATTTAGTTTTTGACTAAATGTTTTTTCTTTCTTACCACTTTTGTAAACCTATAAGACTCTTGTTAATATCTTTGAAAGGTAAGAAAGAGGTAATTTAATTGTCCTAAATAATGGATAGACTGCTGTATCATCTGCAGCAAGTAAAGTTCATTTATCCTTTTTTCGTGCCCTCCCCTCAACTAGTTATGTGTTTGTCTGTTTCTTTTTTGGCATCTTCGTTGTAACTGGTAGGTGCTTAGGAATATATGTTCTGGTGTCGGTTTCTTTAGTATTATAATTACTCTGGAATATTATATTATGGGGAGGGGATTGAGGTGTGATACTCATCCCATTTTTTCAACTGGGAAATTTGAATCCGTTTTCTCTCCAACCTTCCATTGTATAGATCTGAATTTCTGTTCCTTGCTGCTTTTGTTGTAGAGATGTTACAGAAAGATTTATTTTATTAAACGGGATAAAAGTTAGGAAAGCAGATTGTAAATAATAAAGGATTACACAGGATAAGGTAATGTTATTTCAAGTTGCAGATACATGCAACTTTGACCTATAATAGATTTATGCTAAACAATTTCTATTAGGGTTATGTCAATAGTTCAGCAATCATATTTATATCTTAGAAGTTATCTAGTACTTTCTTGGTCAGAAGTGTTCTCTCCTTGGCCCTCTAGTTATATTTCTATCTACCTTATTCTTGCTGTATTTCTTCGTGTCAGACTTGTTGGGAAGACTGCCACCATTCATCAAGAATACCTTTATCTTCCTTTGTGACGTCCTCAGGCTGCCACGTTTTTGCTTGAACCATTCATTTGGTGTTTTTAGTTTTCAAAAGAGACAGAGCCTCTTCAAACACTAACACATTTTCTGTGAACTAAATACCAGCTCTCCAGCTGAAGCATGGAGCTCCACCACCCACACTCTCATCATTTATCCCCCTTCTGATGGAAACAGGGTCTCCCCATCTAGAGAAAGCTTTAGATTGAGACCATTTTTTTATCTTTCCGTGTCTGCAGAACTTTGGGGTTCTAAGTAAACTTGTGTCGCAAAATGACACTGGCCCTAAAATGTCATGATGACAAGATAATTTTAGATTGTGGTCAAAGCTGTGAAGGAAATAGTGTGAAGTAAGAGTGATTGGAGGAGAAGGGGTTACTTTGTGTGGACAGTAATTTGAAATGAAAATTTGGTCTGCAAAAAGATTTCAAAATCTTGATCTGTGGGAAGATGTGGAAGTTTAAATGAAGTTAAGCATAAATTATAAGCCTAATGATTTGCAAGCTTCTATTTTTAACAGTGATTTTTATAGTCTAATTTTAAGGCAAACCTTATTTCCTAATGGTCATTGTCACATTTCAGAAGCCTCATTTATCTGTCTTCTCCAGCATTAAATGAAGAAAAATAACCTGGACTAAGACATTATATGCATTCAATATAGTTGATTCAAGTGATGTGTCTTAAATACTTACCTTATGCCAGGTACTGTATTTGGCACTAGGGGTAAACAGAAAGAAATAAACTAGACACAGCTCTTTCCCCTGCATGAACTCAACTAAAGGAAGTTTTAGGGGTAACATAAGTGATTTACCTTATCATTGACTTTAAAGTAGATTCAGTGTGGCTATTATAGAGGGTGTTGGCTACTCACTAGTTTTAAGAAGGTATTTTAAGAATATATAAATGCTGCCTTTAAGAACGGTTTTTTATCAATCAAACTTTAGTATTCTAGTAGAGTTTTACATTCTCAATAGAAAGTGAACATAGGTGGAAAAATACACGAATCAAGCTGTTACAATAATTTCTATTTAACTGAACAGTGAAAGATCACTTGCTGTCGAGTTAGTTACGGAAAAGCTTCACTCAGGAGTTAGAATGTATGTTCAACCTTAAAAGATAGGTATGAATAGGCAGAGAAGAGAATGAAATCTGATCTGGGGGATGGGCATAGGGGGATATATTTAAGGTATATTTAAAGGACATTGATCAACAAGCTTGACTGGAGTGGAAGGTTTGTATTGGTAAATAGTAAAAGATAAAGCAAAGTCTTTTAGTAGAAAACAAGATTTTGGATGTACCATACTAGTAATATATATGTTCCTCTAATCCTAAATTTATTTACAGTCTATTTTAATATTTCTTAATGTAAAAGGGTTATCACATTGTACAGTTTGCAGTTGTATCATGACTCTAAATACATCTTTGTTGATACCCCTAAATATGTTCTATAAATTTTGAGGCCAGAATATTTAGCCCTACTCAGGTTAAAATGATGTTTTGTTTTTCAGTTACTTACACGCCAAGTCAATCATCCACAGAGACCTCAAGAGTAATAGTATCCTTCCTGAAATTTGTCTGCGAAGTTTGAAAACATCCTGACTTTTTCTTCTGCATTTTGTCTTCACATTATGTAAAAAGTTTCATTCTAAGTTCAATGTACTATGAAGAAAATTAATAAATGAGTTTGTGTGAGAATGTAGTAGAACAAGGTACTACAACCTGCTTTTGGTTTCTGAACGATTGAGCATTACAACAAAAATTATCAAGTCTTTATGGTAGTAAGGCTCTCTTTGATTTCTTACATTCTGTCAGCGCTGTAAAACAGGTAGTTTTGTAGCTATCTACTAGTGTCTTTTAGCACTCTGACCTTGCTCAGCAGTAGTTAAGATGTACCTGAAGGCTCTAAGTTAAGAATAACATGAGGTGTGAAAAACATAATTTTTCCTCTTTCATAAACTCAGATTAAGATCCTGTCTGCCAGCTGCCTTCATTCCAGCGATGAGCCTTTACCACTTCCTCACAGTGCCAAAAGGATATTTGGGCCTATGTTACTAAAATCTTCTGGAGAAGTTTCAGGGTCTCCCAAAAACTTAGGAAAGCATCTCACCTTTTTCTATTACATTTCAAACCCCCAAGACCTTAAAAGCAGGTCATACAGGCCAAATAGACCTAATTAATATAAATTATTATACTTTTTAAAAAGAATACCATATTACAGAATTATAGAAATTAGGTCTCCTAATTTTTCGTAATGCTTGCTCTGATAGGAAAATGAGATCTATTGTTTTCCTTTACTTGCTACATCACAGATATTTTTCTTCATGAAGACCTCACAGTGAAAATAGGTGACTTTGGTCTAGCCACAGTGAAGTCTCGATGGAGTGGGTCCCATCAGTTTGAGCAGTTGTCTGGATCCATTTTGTGGATGGTAAGAATTGAGGCTTTTTCCCATTAATTTATTTTTTGGACCCTGAGATGCTGCTGAGTACTAGAAAGTCATTGAAGGTGTCAGCGATAGTATTTTCATAGTTCCCAGTATTCACAGAAGTCAAGTTGGTCTTATTTTTTTATGTAAATAGAGCTTAACTTTTCCTTTATCTTTATAAACAATATTATGAAACTATTTTCAGTGTCTTTCAAACAAAAATATGTATTTTTTAAACACTTTAAATTTTACTCAAAATTATCTCTGGAATATTTTGTGTTCCAAATGTTCCTTGTACCCTATTTCAAAAAAGAAAAAATGTATACAATTTAAGCAGGTGTGACCTGTAGCCATTATTAAGGTTTTATAAAGAGAACTGCTCCTTTTTAAGGGAGAGGCTGCTTTACAGTCTTATTTAAGCCTAAATTGGAAAGTTACTTCCTTTAGACTAGAAAGAACCATGTAATTATGGGGCAGCTGGGAAAGGAGAGACAAAAATGAGAGGTAGGCTTTTAACACTGTCAGCTTTGTGCCTCCCTGCATAGCTCTTTCTTTCTCTCCCTGTTCCTACTTCTACTTTGTAGAAAAGAAGAAAGAGAACATATGAAAGAAGGGAACCAGAACTTCTGTGCAGTCAGCCTGCAGTAGGCTATGAACAGGGCAGTCTAGGAATCATTCTCGAAGCCCGTTGTTCTCTAAAGGTCCCTCAGATCCTTTTAGAAGTCCCCAGGGTCCTCCCTGTGTGAGACCAGATTGTTCTTCATAGTCTTCCACCGGAACAACACGTCTCAGCAGATGGAATGCAGAAGCAAATGTGTGACTGGAGCTGACTGCTGTTAAACCAGACAGAGAGAATCGTAGTTTCTCTTCTCACTGAAGTGTTTTTGTTTTTGAAAATACAGTTACCATTTATTAAAAATGTATGATTTATGTTAGCATCTACTAGCTGCTATTATTTAAATGAATTAATAAATATGTTAATAATTTCTCGGTTTTAATATAACTATCCACAAATACAATGTACATAAACTCTTTGAGGGTCCTCAGTAATTTTTAAGGCTGAAAGAGTACTGAGATCAATAAGTGTGAGAACTACTCCTAAATACAGGGTATCCCAAAATATTAGTGCAGTTTTTTAATAACAGAATCTGTACTTTGGGCCACCCTGCTGGAAGCAGAAAAGCTGTAAGGGACTTTCAAAGCCACATTGGCCTAAATTCTTTGAACTCTCTGTAGCAGTCCCCAGGAAGGGAATTGAAAAGTAGGAATCTGAAGTAGTCAGGATAAGCCTAGGGTTAGATTGAGCTATGATTTCTTGTAGTAACTGAAATTGGGGCAAGTTGCAGGATGGGGGGGGGAGCAGTGGGATTGGACTTAGAGTTAGAAGGTGTGTGCTGTAATGCTTAGTGTGACTCTTACCCTGTACCTTTCTTAACCTTCTCCAAGTCTCCATCCTTAATGTTGGGTTGGACTAGTGGATTTCTAATGCCGTTTCTGTTTGTAAGATTCAGTAGTTAGAGCTAGCAAGAATTTTTCTTTAGTGTATGTCTAACTATTTTAATAAATAATTATGCACAAGAAGCTAATTATAGTTGTAATGCAGATCTCAAGCACCTTTAAGGCTCATGCCTTGTAAAAAAAAATGACAGTGTATCCTAAGAAGACAGGGGAGACAACAGATTTTAAGTACTGAAATTGCAAAACCATTCAAATTATAAAGAAATGATACACGTTTTAAAGGTGTGTTTGTTTTAACTAGTGTGGGAGAGAGACTCAGTCAAGTCCTCAGGTTTGTCCTTTTTCAAAAGCCTTAGTAGATGAAGTTTTATATTTTCTTCTAGTATCTTTTAGGTTGATATCTGGATAGACGAGTTCATCTTTTATTCCACCAAACTAAATTTTAAGATAAGAGATTAGCCAAAACTGCACTTAATAGTTAAATAAATCCTTTTGGTTTGATACTGCCTTCGGACACAACTGTAGATCATTCGTTGACTAGGAAAGAAGAACTTGGCCAAACTAAGGTTGTGTAAGTCCCTGAATTATTGACAGTAATTTCACCCTTGTTTTAGTTATACTTTAGAGGAGAAAGAAACCTTGGTAATAAAAGTTTACAAATTAAATCCCTAAATGTATTGAGGATGAATAATGCATTCTTGTAAATACATGACATACCACTTTTTATCAAGCCATTTACCAAACAACAGCAAGGTAAAGCTAAAATTTAAAGACAGTTTTCCAATTGATTTATTACTCTGTCCCTCACAAAAATTATATTCTGGCTTTGAAAGTTATGTCCGTATTACATCCAGCCTCTCAGTATTCTGGCTTCTTCATTACATCTCAGTTGTATGTGGTTAATTTTGTAAAACAGTATCAGGAAAGTGTAAGACAAAAGTAAGCAGATGCAGCCTTCTCCTCCAGCCCTGTCGTTCCCCTCGTGTCAGGACCTCCCACACATCTTCCATCAGTGGTTCTCAACCTTGGCTGGGCATTAAAATCATCTGGGGACCCTTAAGAACTAACAGTGCATCCCCAGCTTCTGATGTTATACTATTGGGCTGCAATGTAGGTTGGACCTTCGGAGGTTCAAGGCTGCACAGGTGGTCTATGTGCAGGTGAAGCAGAGGGCCATTACTGCCTGCCTTGCGAGAGTCTCACCTGCCTTCCTCTGACCAATAACCAGGCCTCTTGTACAGGTCTTTCAGCCATTTTTGCAATTAGTCCCAGTTTGGGTATCAAATTAATGTTTTCACAGAGTTTTTATGGAAGGGAAAGAGAGGGAGAGAAACATCACTGTGTGATTGTGTCTTGTGTGTCCCATACTGGGGACCTGATCCACAACCCAGGCGTGTGCCCTGACTGGGAATCAGTCCAGCAACCCTTTGGTTCACAGGCCCGCACTCTATGCACTGAGCTACACCAGCCAGGGCCACAGAGTTTTTTATTAATACTCTGCAGTTTCTCTTAATTCCTTCCAAATGAAATAATACAGAAGATTCAAGGTGAAAGAACTCTTTAAAGCTAATATTTAAGCAACCATTTACTGTATTTCATGTAAGTAGCCAATAAGAAATCTACCTATAGAATACAGTGACTGAAATGCATAAAAATGTAAATATTATTTGGTCTGTATCTTTGCCCAAGAAGCAGCAGCCGAAAAATTCTTTATCCCATCTTCTGTATAATCTATCTGCTGTCTACTCCTTTGTTAATAAAACATCCTGGTGTGTTTATAACACTTTTGGAGAAGGAAAGAGTTTTAGAGTTGAGTTTATCAGTCTTGAAATTTTACCATTATTGTCTAAGGTCCCCTGAGATGAGGAGAATCATGTGTAGCAATGGGAAAACTTAAATCCTAAGGCAGTCACCATAGTGGTTGTGCTACTCCCAAACATCTCACAGCCACAGGTGTAGTATTTCTTTGGTGAATCAGGAATGGGAAGTGGGGACTGATTCTTGATAGGTAAGTCAAGGGATGAATTCAAATGGCTGTGATGATATTTTGTGTAAAAAGAGGGAGGCTGCTAAAATGATAAAAATCTTAGTAATGAAGGTAGAATCTCAGCTTAATACTGCCTCTTCTAGAGTTTACAGAGCATTTTTTTACTCTTTCTTAATCAGGTGTATTTCTTTGACCAATAATAAGAGAATTAATTACATATTAGATGGGTTACTTAATGGTAAAAGCATTTTTCTGGGAATTGCAGTACTTTGGTTTTCAGTCTTTATTCAGTTGAAGTAAAGAATAAACAAGAACATTTTTCTTTTTGTGTTCTAACAGGCTCCAGAAGTAATCAGAATGCAAGATAAAAACCCATATAGCTTTCAGTCAGATGTGTATGCATTTGGGATTGTTCTGTATGAATTGATGACTGGACAGTTACCTTATTCAAACATCAACAACAGGGACCAGGTAAATATTTACCATCTCTTGGGGTTTATCATACTGCCTTTGTAAAGTTCAGGTTTTGTAGAAATGAACTGGTTAAGTCCTGGATAAGTATTAAGCATAGATCTCTTGGTCTTTGTTACCAGTTTAGGTATCTTTTATATATTTTCGGTAGTAATAACAGCATATGAGGCCTTTCCTTGAAATGTCATTCTTAATTAACTGTGGCATCGGAGTGAGATTCCTGACCTTCTGACTGGAAACCAGAGGTACGACAATAACTGTACTTCATGTTTCTCGGCCACGGCGCAGTGAGAAGCATGAGCTCTGCCGCTGCCTGAGTGGGGACTCAGCCATGAACTTCATTCCAAGTTATTTTTTTAATTATTTAAGGTTTCTTCAGATTTTTTTTTTTAATTTTTAAAACCAGGTAAATGGAAGAACTGTGACATCATGCTTTCATTTTTCTATATGGAGAATTCTAGTAGGGGTAATTTTTTTTTAAGATTTTATTTACTTATTTTTAGAGAGGGGAGAGAGAGGGAGAGAGAGAGAGACATCAATGTGAGGTTGCTGAGAGACATGGCCTGCAACCTAGGCATGTGCCCTGACTGGGAATCGAACCTGCGATGCCTGGTTCGCAGCCCGCGCTCAATCCACTGAGCTACACCAGCCAGGGCAGGAGTAATTTTTTACTTCGCTCTTCCTAAGTTCCTGTTCTCTTGTCTCTTAATTTCCCAAGTGTACTAATATAGCCTTATGCAACTCTTTGCCTTTTCTGTGCCATAGTATAAATTCACCTAGGCTTTTAACACTGCCCAAGAAAAAGGAATTGTCTTTACTTAAGTTACTTTGTATACCTCAACATCTTAAAAGTAATTGTGTGGGGCGGGGGCGGGGTGAGAGACAGAACGATTGCAGCAGTTAGTATATTAAAAACAGTAGTTGACCCATAAACTGTGATTTAAATTAAATAATATTTATACCTTATACTGTATCAGAATCACCTGGGTAATTTGCTAAAAAAAAGTGGAGATGCTGGAGCAGTTTCTGATTCAGTGGAATGGGGTCCAAGAACCTGCGCGTTTTAGTTTCCTGGGTGATTCTGATACGTGCCAAGTCGAGGGTCACCAATCTGAAGAATTTTTCTTTTAAGTGCAAGCATTCTGTGTGTGTAATCATATCCTCCCAACCTAATGAAATAATAGTTCTGTGTATACATGTGTTGTTTCATCTAAGTAGTTTGTGTTTTAGTCAAGAGCTCAACTCTCAGTCTTTATGGTGGTCGCTCTGCATAGCTTTCTCATTAAGAACTTCCACTGTTGCCCTGACTGGTGTAGTTCAGTGGATTGAACACCAGCCTATGAACCAAAGGGCTGCTGGTTTGATTCCCAGACAGGACACATGCCTGGGTTGTGGGCCAGGTCCCCAGTAGGGGCCACATGAAAGGCAGCCACACACTGATGTTAAAAAAAAGAACAACTGCTGTCATGTGATAGCAGAGAAGTAATCTTAGTTATCGTGCAGCTGGTAATGTGCTCATTGAATCACCATGTGACCCTTAAATAGTGATCTTAATTCTATACTTTGAAAATTTATTTAAATGACTATATTTCTATTCAAGTCAACACAAAACTAATTTTTTTAGTTGCTATTTGGTCTTTTTATTTCATACCTTTAGAATATTAAAACTTAGCTTTGAGCGTTTAAAAAAACAATCTATGACCCAGCTTCTGATGATCTGATATTTTAAGCATGCATAAAACTTAAATTCAGGGTGAACCAAAATGCTAGCTAAAGAACATCATTGAAACATATCACCTACTCTACTGGATCGCCGGGAAGACTGGTCTGCTGACAGCAGTCCGAGGAGCAAGACCGCCATCTCTAATGTGCAGGCTCCGTATGTGCTCTGCCTTCCGCAGTCCTGTTTCCTTGGCCACACAGCGTAATGCCCTGTGCCATGTTCACTTCTGCGTATGTTATTTTTCTATAGAGATTACAAGGGAATTTTAGTTTAGCTTTGGTTGACATCGTGGAGGCTACAAATAATAAAAATTTATGAACTTAGATGAAATCCATTTGCCAATACATATGCTTATTTTAATAAAATATTAAGTTTATATTATGGAAATAAGTGTTATTATCTGCAGAATATGGATAAAAGTATCCCAGGGTTCTGCACTCATCTACTTCTTGGCATTTTAGATACTTTGTCCTCCTTGGGAGTATAGTAGAGGATGTGGCACGGGCTTGCTCTGCATGAGAGGAGTGAGTGGGTGACCGACAGAGGGGTAAAGGTAAATGAGTGAATGGTCAGCTTTACTGGTTGGTTCTCAGACAGTAGGGAGGCTTGCGGAATTTGCCAGTCTAAAACCAAGTTTAGTATTTAATAAAGAAAACTGAGATGAAAGAAAGAGAGACTCTTGCCGTCACCTTTCTGCTTCATTGTCTCCGGTCCGCTCTCTTCAGACGGCACTTCCGTGCAACGTC
This sequence comes from Tonatia bakeri, assembly GCA_004024845.1. Classification (NCBI taxonomy): domain Eukaryota; kingdom Metazoa; phylum Chordata; class Mammalia; order Chiroptera; family Phyllostomidae; genus Tonatia; species Tonatia bakeri. Next base: position 9,910 of record PVIA01012528.1, on the reverse strand, counting down.
CTCTTTGGAATTGATAGCTCTCGTCATCCTCAACGAAATGTCATCCCAGGTGTTGCTTCACTCATCTCCTTGATTTGAGTTCTCTTTCCTCCTCTTATACTTTGGTCTCCGTGGCTCTCAGATTGGACTTCCGCTTGAAAATCCACGACTGTTCTTTTTCATGGGAGATGGGAAGCTGCTTCTTTAATATATAATAGGAGCCATTTCCCTGTGCTCTCACCCCTGTAGTCAGAGGTGGAGGTGGCAGTTTCAATGACAGTAAATTCAAGGCAGGATTCTGGCAAAGCAGTGTGGTGTAAGGGCAGACTTTGGATTCACAGCCTGCATAACCTGGTCGCGTTAACAACTGTCTAGGTATGTATTTTTTACAATTATAAAAATAAGAAACTGGGCTAAGGAATTTCTTACAGTAATAAAAATTAAATTCTTTCCTAAAACAGGTCTCCTAGGTCCTTGAGGGATGACCAGCCCTGTGTTACTTTGCAGACTAGCATGTCTTCTTACTTTAGTTACCGTGTTGCTGAAAATCTGAGAAATTGCTTTGTCATTTTTTTTCCTCTTTAAGATTCCAGTTTTTCTCTAATTACTATATTCTTTGCTCTTACGGTACAGCTTTTCTACTAAATTGAGATTAATAAGGTGCTCATTTAAGCTAGGTATATTAACTTCTACCTTCATGGCTTTCTTTTCTTGGAGTAGAAATGCTGTGTCATCTTAATATAACGTTCATCTGTTATTTCAAGTGTATTCCAGCTATTGTTGTATAACAAACCACCCAAAACGTAGCAGCTGAAGCAAATCATGAATCTGCAATGTGGGCTGCTCTCAGTGAGGAAAGTGTGTTTCATATTTCCCTGGTGTAGTCTGGGGTAGGTTCACTGAGTGGTAAAAGGACGTACTTCCCAAGTGGCTCATTCATAAACCTGACAAGGTGATCCTAGCTGTCAGGTGGAAGCCAGGCAGGGCCCTCAGTTCTTCTCCACCTGAGTCTTTCCTTATGTGCGGATTTTTTTCACAGGAAACAGGATTTCTCACAGCATGGTGGCCAGGTGCTAAGCACAAGATCTCAAGAGACAGGAAATGAATGCTAAGTGCCAGTGTCTTATCAACACAGATTATTTTAATAAAAATTTCTTTGATGCCTACTATATGCAAAGCACTGGGACACAGAGGGATACAGAGAAGAGGGGAACGCAGGCTGAGCTCTCTCTCAGTGGAGTGCACAGCTCTGTTGGGGCAGCACAGGGCCATGATACTGAGGATGAGCAGATGTGTACAAGGCAGTGAGTGCTCAATGTGGACTGAGAATGAAAACAACCAGTCCCAGAGTTTCAAACTGAGCTACTGATTATGTAGTGTGGGAGCCACTTGAATATTCTATCCATGGAAGACATTCAGGAAAGGCTCTTTTAAGTTTTAATAATTGCAAAGAGTGTAATTGCAAAGAATGTATTATATTAACATTTCAAAATAAAGCCATTATAGCCTTCTTTTAAATGTACTCCATAAAACCTGAAAGTCATACTGATTGGATACCTACCATCACTTGTTTAAAAAATACACAAGCTCTTCATAAATTTTTTGAAGTTCTTACCTGGCTCTTTTTTCCTCATTGAACTACTTGTATTCTACCTTCCCCACAAAATTTTTTCCTCGTGTGACCTAGTTTTATGCTTTAAAGCCTTTATCACTTAAGTTACATCTCTACAACAACAAAAATAAGCACTTAAACTTAGAATAAAAAAATTTCCTGTTATTTTTATCAGCTCTGAATGTTAATTTTTTAAATTGTGAATTATGCCATTATTAATCATTATTAATGTGTAATGGATGAAAATAAGTCTTCATTGCATAGAAACATCAAAGGTAAAATTTTATTGGAAGTGTGTATCTTAATGAACAACACGGGCTTTTCAGTTCCTTTATGTATCTGGATAAACTCGACTTTTGCTAGCATGAACTGACACTTAGCATCAGTCCTTTTCCTTGTGTTATTTTTAAATAAGCACTGAGAAATAGTGTTCACATAAGTAAGAAGATAAGAAAATCAGGGCTTTTGTTATAATTATATGCAGAGTTCAGTGGTCCCCAAGACCACCTTCAGGTTCAGTAATTCATTAAGTCTCACAGAACTCACTGAAAGTTGTTAATTACTACATCTAAAGGACACAGATTAAAATCAGCCAAGGAAAGACAAGCATGGGGTAGAATCCACAAGAGTTCCGCATGTGGAGGTTCCGGTTGTCCTTTTCCAGTGGGACCATGGACAGCACTGAATGCTCCCAGCAGCAGCATGTGACATTACGCACAAAGTACTGCCAACCAGAGGCACTCACTCAAGCCCTGGAGTTCAGAGTTGTTATTGGGGCTCAGTCGTAGAGATATGCTTGAGGACCTCTGCGGCCCACCTTAGTCTTTAGCCCCTCCTGAGGGCAAGCTGATACCATGTGAGTCTTAGCCCCTCTATGAATCACATTCATAGCGTAGCCTGTCTGGCATCTCCCAGGGCCCCCAGGTAAACAAAGACAGAGAGGCCATTCCAGGGGGTTAGGGATTGCTTCCCGGGAGCCAAAGGCAAAGGCCAGCTCTCTATATGGGCAAGATTAATTCTTTACAGTGCGCCATATCACTCTTTATTTGAACATATTTCTTTGACATACCAGAAATTACACAGTAACTTGTCATTAATCATTATTTTAATAATCAGCTGAGAATTCAACTCATTTTACTGAAAGCAAAGAATTGGAAGCCACCTGTATTGCAGAGAATGTTACATCCATTGGAGCAGTTAGACATCATCTCTGGAAGTGTCCCTTTGGTCCCACAGCAGTTTACACCCTGCCGTGCCATGTACTATAGTGAATTTCTGTATTGGTAAAAGGTAACTTTTATAAAGTGGGAGACGGGGGACAGGCTTTATACCTTCACTTTAGTGGTACTTAGGCAAATCAGCTTATAGTTAAACAAGGCTTATTATAGCACCAAGCAGGAAATAGCATAAAAGTAGGATAACAGTCTTGACTTTCTTAATTAGCTCTGCCCTGTAACAAGACCTCTCTCTTACTGGTTCTCTGTACCTTAGCCTCTAATCTGTCCCTATTTGACCTGTTTTGTCTGAGAGTAAAAACCCTCTCTCCTCCCTGAGTTCCAAGACTCTTAACATCTGTTTCTGTCCACTATCAAAAGAGCTGAAAATTAAGAAATTACAAAAGTTGCAAATCTCTGCACCCAGGGAAGACAAGCCTTTTCACTTATTAAACATAAGATTTCACTTTTCTCTGGAGGTGGTTCTAATGCCCCATTAGAGTTCACTCAACTAAAGAGTTTAAAATGTGGATGTAAAAACAATTGCTAAAAAGGTTAACTTTTTTGGTTCCACTACATACAATATAAAGTGTGATGCCCAGTAAATTATTTAAGCAGGAAAGAGGCATATTCTGATCTGTGTTTCACAACAGTGACCCTACCAGTGGGAAATGGATGAGTAGAAACTGGAGCATGGAGAGCAATTAGGAGACCTTAACAGTAGCCCACAGGTCATGAAGATTTCAGCTTTTTCAGCCCAAGACATATTGTTTCCCAGTCTGTATGTAGGTATCATAATATTAGCTCTGTGTTTTTAAACTTTTCATTGACATGTAAGGTACATACAGAAAAGTACACATGTCTTAAGTGTGCAGCTTTTTGAATTTTCAGTGTTTATGTATTTTTCAACTTATCCACAAGTTTTTTGATTTGCCTTTTTTTTTTCTTCCCAGATAATTTTTATGGTGGGACGAGGATATCTATCTCCAGATCTCAGTAAGGTACGAAGTAACTGTCCAAAAGCCATGAAGAGATTAATGGCGGAGTGCCTAAAAAAGAAAAGAGATGAAAGGCCACTCTTTCCCCAAGTAAGAAAAAACTTTGTTATCTAAGAGGACAGACTACTATTCCAATGCAGATTTTTAGGCATTTTTGAGAGCACATAGTTTGTATTTCATGGATTTGGATTTTGTGTGGTTATGTGCAGACTCCAGATAAGTAAACACAAAGACTATTTCATAAAGGTTGAACAGTGGTATTCCTAGAAACTTGGGATCCCAACTCAAAATATTCAGAAAGAGTTTGCTTTGGTCTAGTGATTCTCAAAAATTAAGTTTTTAACTAAGTTTTTAAAATATTTATAAATTTATTTGAACAGCATAAAACAGTTACATGTTAAATAATGTTTTTATGAAAAATAATTATGTTCCCCCCCCCTCCAAAAATAGGGAGAAAGGTAGCATTGTTTTACATTTTTGTAAATCTCTGCAGAGAGAAGACAGCTGGATTCTCTGGTTTGAATTCACTATGATGCAATATCTTATATCATGTAGCCTTTGAAAACTCCACTTACACATGTAAAATAATGACAGTAACAAAGGCAAGTAATATCTTAGTGCTGTGATGAAAATAGTTTTGTCACAGACCACATTTAAATGCTGCTTTAATTCTTCCTGATGGTAAACAGATTCCAAACTTCCCTTTAATACGAGGTCTTTTTGAGGGGCCTTTCTCTGATTTTTGGAAATTTTTCATTTCTTATCTGTTTATGTTATAAGTAAGGATAAAGCCCTTAAGTTCACAATCTTTCAATAAGCCTCACAAACTGGAACTAAGTACCAGAATAAGCTTAGAAAGTTTAGCTGTAGTAGATATTATAATGTAATATCCCACTGGTAGTGTTCTACGATGCTTAGGAAGTTCCTGATAGCACTATATAAATGCGTCTTGGTCATTCAATGCAGTTTTCAAGTGCTGGCTCCCATAGTTACTCAGCTTCCATAATTACTGAGTTGGTCCTTTTCTAAACCTATGCCTTTGAATACCCAGTCCTAGCTGAGTTTCTTAGACAAAGGCCACTGTTACAGGAATGAGTGAATCTTTCATTCCCATCTAAAAAATTAAAGGTAGAATTTATAGTTTTACCAAGTCTCTTGGGGGCTGTCTCAGAGTGGGGAGGAGAGGTTAATTGATTGGGTGGGTAGACACATGTTTTACAAATTGGAATTCTAAGTTACTGTTCTTTTGAGGAAGAGTTGTTTTCTTGACCCAGAAAATGACTGCTTTAAGCCTATCGAAGTAGAAGATCAGCATTGTTGGCCACTGTCAGCAGGCCCCCACACCAGGTTCCTTTCACATCCAGGGGCTAGGGCTTCGTAATTGAACTAGTTGATGTATGTTAATAATGCAAATTAGAGACTTAGGCCCACTTTTTAAAAAGTTATTAATGGGACAAAATGTTCATATTCCTAAATATAAATAACATTTTATTATTTTTATGGTATCAGAAAATGAAATGTACACATGAACTTTACAGATTATCAAAAACTTTACCTTCTAAGAATTATTTTTTAATTTTCATTAGAGAATCTCTTTTTATACCTTATGCAAACTTAAATTTCAAATGGCCAAAGGTATACATATAAAAAATAAAACTATAAAAACATGAAATCATTTTGATAACCTTGAGGTAGGAATGAATTTTCTAAGCAAAAGATAAAATCTAGAAGTTACAAAGGAAATGATTAGCAGGTATGACTTTATTGAAAGTTCTTAAACTTTTATATAGTAAAAAATAATATTGAAAGGTAAACATGGAAAAATAATTATAGCATGTATAACAAAAGTTAAATATTTGTATTGTACAAAGGGCTCCTTCAAATCAATAACTAAAGATAATCAATAGAAAATAAGCAAAAGATAAGAACTGGTGATTCGCAAAAGAAATAACATATGGTGAATGAACTTTAGGACAAAATGTTAAGAGTTCAGGGGTCATCAGTAAAATGCAGAGTAACATAATAGTGAACTGTGTTTGATTTTCCGCCTCAGATTGGCAATAGCCAGCATGGAGAACAATGTTGGAAAGTGAGGAAGAAAGAGCCTTTTAAATTTTTTAACAGTGTTGGGGGAATGTAAACTGGATAGGCCTTTTAAAAGAATTTTGTAGACTCCATAAACTTAAAATACATACACCCTTTGCTCTGACAATTCCACTCCTAAAAACCTGTACTGCTGAGCCTGCTTCCGCAAGTATTCAGGTATGTACAAAAATGCTTATTTACTATAAAAGGAAAAATTAAAGACATAAGGATCAGGATAGCTCTGTAGGTGACAAGGATATCAGTAAGGGAAAAAGCAATGCAGAAAAAGATGTGTGTGATGCCACTTTAAATTGTGGTGATTTTGGGGGTGGGCTGTGCTTTCAAATGTGCATGTTTATGCATAGGAAAAGTTCAGAAGATAGACTCTTTAACAGTGGTTACCCCAGAAGGTAGGATTTATACTTTTCTATATTGTTTGAATTTTGATTTGGGTTATGCTTGTGATTGTTTTAAAATTGTAACATTGCTTATTTCTTTGCCACCTTATGCTGATCATTATACAGATTATAGTTTAGTGGTAGCTCAGAAAAATAATACTATTAATAATAATGCTGCTAAAGTTTTGTTGAGTACTTACTATGTGCCAGGCTCTGTGTCAAGCCCTTTATACATATGTCTCATGATTGTGTTCGTACAGTACCACAGTGGATAATGTAGGAGACCGTTCTGTACGGCGTGGGCCCAGCTCCCCCTTGGAAAGGCCAGTGGAAAGCGAGGTCCAGTACACAGGACCCACACCCATGGATAGGTTCTCCCGTGGGGAATCAGGCCTGCATTGTACCTAGGCCGCTTTGAGACTTGCTTTTGCTAAAACTCCCTGACCCTGAATTGAGGCAGCAAATGTTTACTGCATATCTTTAAAGTAACTTCCTAAAATCTGTGCTAAACCTTCCACTGATGAGTGTAACCAGTTCAACCACTTTTCCCTGTGCATTTGCAAATATCCTTCTTCTGTGATGTGATTAGCAGCATCCTCTCCTTTGTTTTCTGTAAAAGGTGACTACCTAAAGCCAACCTATGCTTAGTAAGCGAGGACCATCCTCAATGTAATATGCCCAGAAAAGCAATAAAAGCTTGTCAAGGCAAGGGTCAGAGCACTGTCCTCTTGAGAGAGTGTCTTAGGTGCTCCGAGGTGCTCTCCCCCTTGTGAGAGTGGCCATGCTGTCCCTTTTCCTCCACAAGACTCAGTAGTCCATGTGAATTTGTCTTGTCTCTTCCAAAATGCCACAGACACTGCTGGCCAGTGTCTGCATCAGCATGCCTTGAAAAGTCATAACCTGTTTCTTTATACCTTTAAATATGCTGAGTTTCTATGTTTTGTGTTTTGCTGTGTTTTCGTAGAGTTTTCCTGTCTTCTTCACTCTTGGGTAGTCACCTGTCCCTTCTCACTTCTGTGCTGTTGGCCGTCTGGGTCTTAGGGGTCCTACTCTTAATACTGTGTGTAGGACGCTTCCCATTGCAAAGTCCCTTTCAAAACTGAGTTGCTCTGATGGTCATTTTATGAAGTCACATAGTGCTTTATTTAACATGCTCTCATCTTCCCCAAAGGGACTAGATATATGAGAAAGAGGCATTTAACTGGTTTAAATTTTTTTATTATTTACTGTTCCAAGGCTGGCAAATTATCTAAAATGTAAATAAAAGCTAATTATGGGTTAATTTCCCCATTCAGTTTACAAAAATTAGAGGTATAAATAGTTTGGTAGTTTTTTTAAAAAAAATATCAGTTTCCTAAGTATTTTTCTGGGCATTTAGGATAATACCTAAAACAATGTAAGATTTCAGGTGCTTTCCTATATGATGGGGCTCTTAAAGATTAATACCACCTAAATTTTTATTCTTTTTTCGTTTTCTTTTATTATTTATTTATTTATTTTTGCCCTTTTTTTTTAGATCCTCGCCTCTATTGAGCTGCTGGCCCGCTCATTGCCAAAAATTCACCGCAGTGCATCAGAACCCTCCTTGAATCGGGCTGGCTTCCAGACAGAGGATTTCAGTCTCTATGCTTGTGCTTCTCCGAAAACACCCATCCAGGCGGGGGGATACGGTGCGTTTCCTGTCCACTGAGCTGAACTAATGCAGGGGAGCATACAGGAGGGTGGGGACAAGGGGTAATGACCATGTTTTCTTATACATTAGTTAAATTAAATAGAACTTTTTATAAAGATGAGCCAAAGAAAACTTATGTTTTTAAAGACTGTATGTAATTTTTCCCAATCTAAAATTCATACTTAGCATTGGATTTTCAACCTCCAAGGGTTTTTAAATGTATAGACATTGCTAAGAAATCACAATGCCTCTTCTAGATGCTTTACTATTCCCAGTTTGTTTTGTTTCCTTGGTTATTCTAATTATTAAACTTCAATTAAACGTTTCCCAGGCACCTTTTGTCATTAGCCCATGCCCATCCGTCAGGCTCTCTGAAGAGCAGTGGCACTCCTGTGCATGTGTGTGCAGGGGGAGGGTGACAGTAGGGTGGCCTGTGTCAGGTGAGGCAGACCAGACAGATCATATTCAGGAAGTCACTAAAATTGGATAGGCTTATTTTGATTCTTAATATTTTTTCTGTAACTATTTCTTTTTATTACAGTTTAAAAAGTGTGAATATCCTTTATTCCCTTAAAGCAATAAACTAGACTAAATCTCTTTTTATAAATTGTGGGTGCAGGTAACCAAAGCCATCACAAGGAGTGGCATTTTCGACATGAGTAACATGGTTTAACTTTGGATTTTTAGTGGGGAAATGTTATAAATTGGAGTTCCTTTTAGATATTTCTTTATATATTAAGGATATCTTACATATATAGAAGCCAGATTTCCTTACAAATACACTAACTCCTCCTCCCCTAGAAAGCTTCACAGAATCCTGTGAGAACTCTTAGGTTTGTTTGTTTTTCTTTTAGATATCTTGTTGTCAAACACCAGGTAATGGATTTTTTTTAAAATGATTATTACTTTACCTTACCTCTTGTGACACCTATTTTAGCAGTCTCCTGATCCGTGTTGTCTCATAACATTTCTGTGTTCCTTATGTTCTTTGCCCAGCAATTCTACTTATTATGAATGAATACCACTCTTTTTTTGTGTTCCGTGCTACAAAGTATTTTGTTAGCGCTTTCTAATGCTCACGCTGTCTTGTGGAGAAAATGACTGTAATATGGCAGTCAGTATATCTTACTAGGAACCATAATCTTACTGGGAAGCCACATTGGTGTTATCCTATCAAAGAAATTGCATCTCTACTTCAGAGTCAGCCTCGGGACCAAAATCAGCCTGTTAATATATCTTCCTCTATTCAGTTTGGGTTCGTGCTGATTTTTAAATAATAGCTGACTGTTCGAAGTTACTCAGGCACACAGACAACGTCTGCATAAATGCTGTCTTCTTTGAAGCTGATAAAGAAGAAAACTGGAAAGATTTGAAACAATAATGACTTAGTTTTTAGGTACCACAAATTTCTTAAAATGTTTTTTTAATTTGAATAGGTTAGATTTCATCCAGGAAAACTACTCAGTGATAAGTATGGCATACCTTTAGCCCCTCATTTGGGTAGCTTAAGATAAGTAATGCCATTCATGTTTTTAGAAATTAATTCAACCCTGGCTGGTGTGATTCAATGGATTGAGTGCTGGCCTGTTGACTGAAAGGTCACTGGTTTGATTCCCAATCAGGGCACATGACTAGGTTGTGGGCCAGGTTCCTGGTTGTGGGCGCATGACAAGCAACCAATTGATATTTCTTTTTTTTTTTACTTTTGTTGTCATTTTGGATCTTGTCACTTTTATTTATTTATTTTTTTTTTAAAAGATTTTATGTATTTATTCTTTTTTTTTTTTTAAAGATTTTATTTATTTACTTTTAGAGAGGGAAGGGAGAGGGGGAGAGAGAGAGAGAGAAACATCAATGTGCGGTTGCTGGGGGACATGGCCTGCAACCTAGGCATGTGCCCTGACTGGGAATCGAACCTGCGATGCCTGGTTCGCAGGCCGCGCTCAATCCAC